>CM034151.1:286922565-286939898 GCA_019776745.2 Taxus chinensis | reverse complement strand
AACACAGCTTTCTCTCAGGCTCAGCAACCACCTCAAAATTTCCCAAGAACAGTTACAACATCTCAAGAGTCTGGTTCGACTGAACCAGACCAGAAAAAACAAATGCATAGCAACTTTGGTCAAAAGCCGAATCAAAAAATGAAATCAAAAGTCCCCTCATACACTTTCCACGGCAACTGGTCGCGAGTGACCACAAGAACACTTAATGCATTAAAGGTTCCACCTTTTCCCAATTTCCCACGCCACTTGGCCAAGTTGAGTTGGCGAACTCCAATTTCAAATTTCCATGCAAAACTAATTGGCTCTATCTCCAATAGATACCTCCGTTTCTTACCTGCCTCGCAAAAGCTTGGCGCTGTCCACGTATTGTATTTCCATTAAAACATGGCTAAATGAATTACCCCCTCCATCCTTATCTCTCTCCCTCCAGGGTGTACGCGCCCCTTTGATTAGATTAGTTTAGGTTTGCACATTAGTGTTCAACCTAGGTCATAGTTTAGCCTTGGTTTTAGGACTTAGGTTTATTTCCGCTTCCCCCTTTCCCCCCCCCACTTTTTTGTTCTGTACTTTAAAATCACGTTAGGATGAGTAGTTTAGGATGCATTTAGGACTTAGGATTAGCTTAGGGTTTTAATGCATACTATACTAACCACTAACACTAATGCAACCCCTAACCCAAAAATCTCGTCACTAACTCCCTAACTATGGCTGTGCAAGATGTCCGTCCTTTGGATCACATGCCGAGGCCACCCGTGGCCAGGCATTTCTTGCCCACGAGGTCCCAAGTTCGACAGTACAGGTTTTAAGAATCGAATCCCTGTCGTTGGCATTTACGTGCCCGCTTGCTTCATACAACCTGTCAGATCAGGCGCTGCACGTTCCTAACACCTCTGGTTTCGGTTCAAGAGTAAATCGACACAAAAATCACAAGAAGACCTTAGCATACTTTGGATCAATGAAATTGATGCAAGGTGTGGCGGTCAATTAGCAACGAGATTTTAGCAAGTAAGAGACAATTTGTCGTCACAATCAGCAACATGCTAGTAATAACTCTTGTCCTATGCGATATCACAGCATGCAAGATCCAAGTTAGCAATTCTTCTTAAGAATCAACATATCTTAACATGTTGCCTCATTTCATAGTTCAGAGTTATAACAGTATGACAACATTCACCAAGATACTTACAAAATCAGGAGTGTTACATGTCTTCCCTCCTTAAAGAATCATCGTCCGATGATCAGATTAAACAAGTCAAGGAGTTCCTAGGACAAGTTCAGTTATTGTCCTTTCACATTCATAAGTTCATACCAAAAACAGATTCACTCTTAAAAACCAGCGTTTAAGACAACTGTACAATAGACTAATACTTGTCTAAATTTGGTATAATTATCAGTTCTTTGGATTTCAAATCGATTAAACAGGTGTGGCCAAAGTATATCTCATTTCTCTTTGAGATTTCCAAGTTGCACTTTCTTCGCTGAACTGGTCCCACTGGCCTTACATTGGTTCACTTATCGATTTCTCAAGTACACTGGCTATTCCCAGCACTCGAATGGGCTTAACCACGTAGTCCTGGTCTGGACCTCAAGTATTCCAATTATAGCACATCGATAAATTTGTCAACGTATTTCTTATCAAAGAATATGAAAAACATCATGATTTTGAGACAAAGCCAGAGGTAATGCTAGAAGATAAGCTCAGTGTTGAATTAATTTCAACAACTTCAAAAGGTCCCACGTAATTGCGACAACATGGCAGCCTTGCCAAAATTTATTGAGCTCTTTTTCTGCTTCACCCCGAGGAAAGACCTCTCTTCTCTCCTAGGTTATAATGCCTGTCACCTACTTCAAGTCTGGGCATAGGCTCTTGTGCCTGATTGGGCAGCCTCCTTAGATGTTCCCGAATCATTTTGAGTTGCTGTTCCACTTTCCATAAGGATTTTCTGGCCCACTTACCGTCTCTGTCCTCAACGCTGTCCCATCTGACAGGGGTTCTGCATTGTCTTCCATACAATGCTTCCAAAGGGCGCCAATTTTTAAAGAGGCATGATAGGTGTTAGTGTAAGAAAATCGACCAGCGGAAGGTATTCCTCCATTTAATACTGCTGCCAGGGAATACTCGTTAACATGTCCTCTAAAACCGATTAACCTCGCGTCCTGTCCATCCATTCCGATGATATGGCAGAGCTGAAGTTCAATTTAGTCCTCAAGCGCACTTAAGCGTTTCCAAAACCTGATGTCATCCTCGATCTCTCTTTCCGTATATGATTAATTCCGGTATTCCATGGCAATCTGACGATTTTTCATGTACAAATCTCTTGTATCATTGGTGAAAAATCGTCCCGTCACATTACACAGCAATTGAAGTTTGCCACTTTGGTCAATTTGTCGACTACAACCAGGATAATGTCATGCTTATTTCTTGACATAGGCAATCCTTGAATGAAATCCATCGTTATCACTTGCCATTTATACTGCGGAATACTGTGGGGATACAATAATCCAGCGGGGTGCCTATCTTCTGCCTTAACACACTGACATTCCAAGAAGTGTGTTACAAACTTTGTCACATCCTTTTTCATTCCCTTCGAGAAATATTGCTGCTTAAGATCAGCGAGCATTTTTGTAATGCCAGGGTGTCTAGAAAAAGGTGAATTATGGAATTCAGTTAACAATTTCCCTCTTAAGTCATTTTCCACAGGTATATATACCCTGTTTTCGAATCTCAGAATTCCTTCATTATCAAAACAGAATCCCTTATACCTGACATCCTGCGGGTCTGCAGCAAATGCTGATTTGACTTGCTGGAAATAAGGATCTGATTCCAAGGCATCTTTCACCTCATCCTTAACTGAGTTCTTAACGTATAAGAGTAGAGATATGCATTCCTTCGACTCAGAGCATCTGCTACCCTATTTTTCCTTGCCCTTAATGTAGCTTATATCGACACTCATACTGAGAGCAGAAATTTCTAACCATCTTCGCTGCCTTGCATTCAGATTGGCTGAGTAAAAATATACTTCAGCCCTAGATGGTTGTTTTTTTTAACTCGAAGGGCTTGCCTAAACGGTAATGCCTCCACATTTAAAGTGCAATGAACAATGGCAGCGAGCTCAAGATCATGTGGAGCATAGTTCTGTTCATGTAACTTAAGCTTTCTGCTTTCATAAGCGATGACATGGTTATTCTGTAATAGAATCCCTCCAAGGCCTTCTCCTGAGGTGTCCGTTACAACCATAAAATCTCCCTTTGGATTAGGTACAGTCAAAATAGGTGCTGTAGTTAACTGTTCCTTTAACTTCTTAAAGGCAGATTCACATTTGTCTGTCTAGACAAATTTCTTTTCTTTCTTTTGTAGTGAAGTGATTGGGGCAGCAATTTTTGAAAAGTCCTTAACGAACTTTCGATAATATCCAGCCAAGCCCATGAAGCTCCTCACTTCATGCACGTTCTTAGGCGCAGACCACTCAGTTATAGCTGTGATCTTTGAAGGGTCAACAACTATCCCATTTTTGCTTATAACGTGTCCCAAATAATGCATCTCTGCATCATAAAAGGAACATTTGGATAGTTTGCCATACAACTTATTCCTCTTTCTTAAGATTTCCAGACTATCCTGAGATTTTCCTTGGTGCTCTTTCGAAATTTTTTAGAGTATATAAGAATGTCGTCTAAGAATACAAGCACAAACTTGTCTAAGTATTCTTGAAAAATATTGTTCATTAGATTCATGAAGGCGGCAGGTGCATTAGTCAGCCCAAAAGGTAACACCGTGAACTCATAATGCCTGTACCTCGTTCTAAAAGTTGTTTTATGAATATCTTCTTCCTTTATTCTCAGCTTATAGTACCCTAATCAAAGATCTATTTTTGAGTAAACTGATGCTCCTCACATCTCATCGAATAGATCATCAATCCTAGGAAGTGGGTATCGATTTTTAATAGTTGCTTTGTTCAGCATTCTGTAGTTAATGCACAGCCTCAATGTGCAATCCTTTTTCTTTACAAAAATTACCGGCGCTCCCCAAGGTGAGACTCTCGGTCTTATCAGCCCCTTAGTCAGAAGTTCTTGTAACTGAGCCTTCAGCTCTACCAACTCAATGGTAGTCATTCTATAAGGTGCCTTAGATATGGGTTCAATTCCAGGTTTGATTTCTATTGGCAAAGTAACTCACGTTTAGGCGCACCTGCAATTCCTCGGAAACACTCACGTATCCCTCAGCAATGGATATTCTTTCCATGAAATCATTATCTTCTTCTCTGCATGTTGCTGCACTTTTAACTGCATCAAAGTGCAGCCTCTATTTTTTAGCCCTTTTAGTTTGCATAGCCGTCAGTTGTCCTGACTGTACTTACGGTTTTACACCTTGAATGACTGCTGTTTTTTGCATGTCAATCAAAGCACAGATTTGTTTTTCGTACCGTCGACCTTTGCCTATGTTTAGCCAACCAGTTAATTCCAATAATGATGTCATATGATCCTAGAGGAGTTACCATACAAGTCAACCTTCTGTGGGAAACTAGGCAATCAGAATTTTGGGCCCCAAAAAGGGCGACATTTCGAAAACTGTATGGACAACATTATTCCCATAATGCAAACTTCCCATAGTTTTTTATCCATTCTTGCACAGCCTTTCTTTTTAATTTCATAGCAAGTTTAGCAGAAATAAAACATTCTGTTGCTCCAGTATCAAAAAGTATAACTACAGGTGTATCAAATAACTTACCCGTAACTTCTATGGGCGTCACTTGCTTTTCAGCTTGTCTGTTAGCAACTACAGCATTTATCCAATGCTGCTGTCCGGAATCATCCTTCTTTAGAGGACAGTGATTCGCATAGTGGTCCTTTCCACAGTTGAAGCATCCTCCAACTGGCCCTTTTCTAGGCTCAAATTTGTTACCAGCCTTGAAGTTATCATTCTGGCTTCCATAGGACTTCTGTTTAATGCCATTAACTTTTGTGAAGCTGTTCCGCACGTTATTTACAGGTCTGTTCATCAGAGGTTTCTTGTTGTTATCTACAACAATTTTTTTTTTCACACCAAACCTTTTCCAAGGTCCCCTTTTTGGTGCAAGAGATGAAGAAGGATTGGGAATCTTCTTCCTTATCTCTTCCCTGTGAGCAGATATTGCCCTCAATTTCTGTTCCTGTCTGATTTCCTTTTCGACAACTCCATCCATGGTGGTTGGGCCGTGGACATCCACTTCTACCCCAATGATGGGATTCAGTCCCATTATGAATTTCCGTATTCTGAACTTCTCATTAGCTTGGTACTGCGGCACATACTTGAGTTTAGTAGACCCTTCCCAGTATTCCGTCACCGACAGCCTTCCTTACGACCAGTTCTGAAATTCAGTCATTTTCCTATCAAAATAGTGTTGAGGAAGCCATCGTTGCCTAAAATAACCCTTAAATTGATCCCAAGTTATGCCTGATTCGACAATATTCAGCTCAACTTTATGGTTGTCCCACCATGATGATGCTTCATGAGAAAGCTGATATGCTCCCCATATCGCTTTAGTCTCTTCGGAGAAGTTTCTTATTGCAAAGTATTTCTCCATTTCACTGAGCCAGTTCTCAGCTCCGTCTCCAAGAGTTGTTCCATCAAACTTTGGAGGACTTATTCTCTTTATATCATTTGTAAGTTCAGCTGCTAATCTTGCCCTTTATTTTCAGGGGGATTAGGAGCAATTACATTATTATCATCAACACCCGGATTCCCTCCGTTGATGTTGTCCACAGGAGGCAGCTGATCATTTGTTTCAGCTTCATTCTCCTCCTCTTCATTGCCCATTGACTGCTGTTCCAAAAAAGTCAAACGATCCCTTGTATCAAGTAGGGCAGCAAGGATTTCATCCAACTTTTGGGCAGTCGCTGCTCATCCCCAATTTAAGACACTAGAACAAGGGAATTATTTTTATTTTTTTTTTTTATAACGTTCTCTGTTATGAATTATAAAATTCAAACACATGTTCAAGTTTTAATAATTGTTTTCTGCCCAAACAACGCAGTTTGGATCACACAATTTCTTTTTAAAACTAATGTTCCCTGTTCACATATTTACAATATGGAACACACATTCAATGCCATTCAATCTTATAACAAATTCTATATGCTGCTGTAAATGACTCGAGGAACTGCCGATCTTCCATTTTCATGGCTCGGAGTTTCAACGATCCTTCATTTCATGACTCGGCAACAACCGATCCTTCATGTTCGTTTATGCATAGTATATTATATATACCAGTTCTCATAACCGTTTCCGGTTATCGAAGTGATCCATTTAAGAAGCCTATCTGAATATCTGTTACTGATATTCATCTGACATCCTGCATCTTAAATTAAGTGATAAGGACAATGCAACCAGCACTTGCGATACTTTGGCCAAAGATTTTCACATGCTTTGCATGATCATATTCCTGGATGTGATACACATCAACGGAATACGTCCTTCACTTCACTTCACCTGTTATCTAGAATGGTCTTTCCTGGTTCCTACCAGTCCTCTTCGTTTAAGGTCAGATTTAAACTTCCAATTTCCAACTAGTAATATGAACGAATATAGGAAGGCACTC
Source organism: Taxus chinensis (assembly GCA_019776745.2). Lineage (NCBI taxonomy): Eukaryota > Viridiplantae > Streptophyta > Pinopsida > Cupressales > Taxaceae > Taxus > Taxus chinensis. The sequence continues at coordinate 286,933,323 of CM034151.1, read as the reverse complement.
CTGGTAACTAAAGATACGCAGACATACGGTGTCGTTTCCCCACGACCCCGTGTGTCTAGTTATCTTTAGTATTCCAGAGTCACTCCGTATACCTGATCATACTCCTATCCCCTGCCAAGAGTTACACATTCAGCCTATGTATTCTTGATGTTTTAATTCGGGAGGGCATTGCAATATGTCAGCTGCAACATTGTGTCGTCATGAAGACCCCGTCTTCATGGAGACACCTTGATGTAGCTGGCGTATGCCAATGTCCTACAGAATCCTCCCATCGAGAATACACATCCTGCTCAAGTGATTTGGATACGATTTGATAATTAAGAATCAACTTTCAGCATCCATGTTGATCCCTTGATCCTCGTTTCCGTTACAGTTGTATATAGCTAAGAGGGACTAAATCCGTCCATTAGCTTGCTATGCATCTTCTCCTTCGTGTCGAAGGGCTGCATTTCCCTACTTGGTTCTCTTCTTAATCATTGGATTAAGTAGTCCGTACCGACGGACGTGATAAGTTTAACCTATTAAACTTAGCCAAGATTTTCCCAACTGTAACTAAATTCAGAATTCTAGCTTATTAGACGTCATTTAAACGAGGTCTAATTCCCAAGAAATGTATTCATTTGTTCTCCTTAACGTTACATAGTTAAGGTCCATTAGTTATGGATATACTTGTCCTATATCCTTTATTCTGAATTTAGCATACGAGATCATTAATGGAGTTCGAAAGCGAAATTCGATTACTCCGAAGTTAATTGATATTCCTTAGCTCCTAAGCTAATCCTGAATACCTGTCGGATTGTGGAATCATATTCTTCCTAATCCTTTTAATGTCAATTAAAAATTCATCTTTATCCAAGTATGAACTAATTGCATATTTCAACTTAAAAGTTGCATTTAGGTAAGAATAGATATCAGTTCCCATTTAGCATCCATCCAAGGACAATTAAACAAATCCAAATCAAGAAATAACATTATATTTCAAATTTAGTCAACAATATCAAACTGATATAATTATTAAAATATCACACTTGTAATTGTATTCATCATTTCATGTCATAATCCATACATTTGCCAATCCAACTGATTGGACATTGTTTACATAAAAACATCATTACAACTCATAGATTGAAGAATATACTTTCTTCTTTTCACAATTCCTCGAAGAGGAATAAAAGTAAACAATTACAATTCATCTTTAACCAATCAAGAAGCATCAGAAAACAGCCATGTCCTCATTCTAATCAAATTCCATCTGCAAAATGATTTGCACGGGTCAGTTCAATGAACTGAGCATATTAAGCACTTATCATTAAAATGAGGTGCTTCAACTAACTGTCTCAATAAAAGAACCCTGCTTTTATGAAACGACAGTAAGACATCAATCACGAAATAGGCACAAAAACAAGATCAGCATAACAACTGAACCATCAAAATATCATCACCATCAGCCAAAGAACTGCTGTCCCGTTTCCCCATAACCGTTACAAGTCTTAATTCACAATATTTGCAAAGTTAGAAATACAAATAGCTTACTGCTGATATGACATACTGTTATCCTTTCCACGCCTTTCATTAATAATAAATGCAAGGATGAAACTAACTGAAATGTAGACCCATTACCTTCCTTTCAGTTCATGCATCATATTAGATTCCAAGCAATCAAGCACAGACAAGAAAGCGAACAGCAATGCATATAGTCGCTCATATCTAAGCACTACAAGATTCGTTATCAACGAATTATAGATTTCCAACTGAATGAAAGAAGAACAGATCATTTTTCCAAGTCATTCATCCATGTCCCTATTTCTTTCCACATGACTATCCTAACAATGGAATCCAAACGAGAGGCAAATCAAGATAACAGTTCAGAGTGAAACTTACAAAATCCATTCGGAATTCACTTTTCGGTAGCAAGAATAATTTCATTTATAATCCGCTTTAAATGAAAACAGGGAAGAATTCATCGTCCATATCCATATTTCATTTGAATCAGGCTCATATGAAAATCCGAAACAGGTTAGTACAACATTGTGTTCATCCTAGATCAAACAGTATAAGGATGCATACCATATATTTACCGTACTAAAAGAAACCATATTTCTTTCACTGTATGTTAAACAGATAAACAGTTATACAATCATGCAGTCAATTAATCACATGATTTCCTAATCCTATGAACGTATCCCGTTCAAAATAACATTTTATTCATTGTTGTTACCTACAGCAAGTCCAATAATCACCTGACCACGGATTTCACCAAGTCAGAACAGCAGACAGAAGAAGAATTCCCTTCCAATAAATGATTCTACCCAATCCATTTTCCAAGTTCATGATAGTATACAGAATCTTCAGAATGCAAAAATCAGATGTCATTACCTTTATCAAAGTAAACCGTACAGGGTGATAAATACAGGGATCTGATACAGTCAAGACAACCCACACAGCAAGACAAAATTTCCATGCATTTATTCTTTTGTTCAGCAATCCAAGGCTAAGTCGTAATCACCAAAACAGTCCGATCTTAAAAGACCGATCAGCATCAATAAACACAACTAATCATCATACCTTCTTAGCAAGAACACCGTATATTCATTATAATTTCAGAAGGAAAACTATTTCTTTTCCAGCTCCCACGAATACTCATTCGTATTCGTCAATTCACATAAAAGAAGAAACACAACAATAATTGTATTACTAGCATATCCGTCTAATCGAGTTCACAATACTCAGATAAAACTCTAATGCCAATTCCTTTAAAATACAAAATGCTATTTCCTTCTAATCCCGGAACAGCAGAAGGAAAAAGAAAAGTTTTATTTCTTTTAAGCAAGAAAGAGGAAGAAACAACAAAACGTGTTATCATTTCTTTCTCCAAAGCAATTTGTATGCTCATACAAAACCCAAATGCCATTTTCATTAAAATCCAAAACAGCAGAAGGAAAAAGAATCCTATTTCCTTAAAAAAAAATTAATAAAGAATACGACTTCAAACAACTCGCACAGTCCGTGGAGATTTCATTCCATAAGATCATTTAAAAAGAATTATCCAGTTCGAAATATTGTTAACAACCATCTCAAAATTAATTTACTCTCAGCTGAGTATTCAAAACCATAATTTCTTATAGTTTTAGTAAGGAACATCCTCAGTACTGTCAACAAACCAACATAATACGACTGTATTACAATTCCTTTAAGCATGCAAGGACAGTTCCAAACTCAACAACAAGAAAACGGTTACACAGTAAGGAGAACAACTCATACGGGCTGTTCCGATTTCATACAACATGAACAGAGAAAGAAACACCTATTTCAAATCCTCCAAACTGTCAACAACCAGTACAACAACTCATATTCCAACTCAATTCATGCAAAGACAAATCAAAGCCTAGCATCCAGAAGCGATTCTACTTAACGTTTCCAAGAAAAGAAAGCAAGAATCAACGAAATCCAAATCATATCGACTTGACAACAATCACATAATCCAAAACCCAAGAGCAGGGTTGTTTTAATGAGACACTTAGACAAAGCAAGAATTTTTAAAGAGAAGGGCTTAACATGCCTGTGATCTCTTTTCCAGAACTCGAAGAAAGCTTCGCTTTGCCGAATTATTTCCTTCCACAGCGACAACAAAAACTTCCCAACACTCCTTTCTTCTTCAGGCTTAGCAACAACCTCAAAATCTCCAAGAACAGTGACAAATCCCAAGAGCTGGTTCGACTGAACCAGACCAGAAAAACCAAATGCAGAGCAACTTTGCAAAAGCCCGGATCAACAAAATGAAAATCAAAATTCCCTCATACACTTTCCAAGGCGAGCTGGTCGCGAGGACCAAGAACACTTAATGCATTAAAGGCTCCACCTTTTCCCAACTTCCCACGCCACTGCCAACTTGAGTTGGCGAACTCAAATTTCAAATTTCCCATGCAAAACCGAATTTGGCTCTATCTCCAAATAGATACCTCCATTTCTTACCTGCCCCGCCAAAACTGGCGCTGTCCACGTATGGACTTTCCATTAAATGCTAATGAATACTCCCCTCCATCCTTATCCTCTCCCTCCAAGGGTCTACGCGCCCCTTTAGATTAGGATTAGTTTAGGTTGCACATTAGTGTTCAACCTAGGTCATAGTTTAGCCTTAGGTTATTAGGACTTAGGTTTATTTTTCCCCCCTTTTTTTTTGTAATTTAAAAATCCACTTAGGATAGTAGTTTAGGATGCATGTTAGGACTTAGGATTAGCTTAGGGTTTAATTCATACTAACCACTAACACTAATCAACCCCTAACCCAATCTCTCAACTAACTCCCGTAACTATGCTGTGCAGGACGTCCAGTCCTTTGGATCACATGCCAAGGCCACCCGTGTCCAGGCATTTCTTGCCTCATGAGGTCCCAAGTTTGACAGTAGAGGGTTCAAGAATCGAACCCCTGTCGTTGGCATTTACGTGCCAGCTGCTCATACCTGCAATCAGGCGCTGCACGTTCATATCAACCTCTGGTTCGGTTCAAGAGTAAATCGACACAGAAATCACAAGAAGACCTCAGCATACTTTGGATCAATGAAATTGATTCAAGGTGTGCTGTCAATCAGCAACGAGAGTTTAGCAAGTATACGACAATTTGTCGTCACATCAGCAAACATGTAAGTACAATAACTGTTGTCCTATGCAATAAATCACAGCATGCAAGAATCCAAGTTAGCAACACATTCTCTTAAGATCAGAACATATCTTAACATGTTTTCCTTCATTTCAGAAGTTATAACAGTATGAAAAACATTCACCAAGATAACTTACAAAATCAGAGTGTTACAGATGCTGGAAACACCCCCAGAGAGAGTCTTGAGGTGGATTTTATTTTATATATTTTGATATGATTTTTTTTTGATCTATTGATTTTTGATATTTGGATTTTTTTTTTTCACAAAGAGCTTTTGATCTCTTGAAAAATATCAAGGGGTTAAGAATCAATGGTGTCTTGATGGGGGGATGGAAATGAGTGTGGTGATGAGATTGGTTAGAGTGGTAAAACACACAACCAAGGGTCTTTATCACAAGTTGATTAATTATGTTAAAGTGCGTGGATCTATAGGAGGACAATGGTGCTAGAATGTTGAAGGTAATGGTAGACCAAGGTCACACAATTGTAATATGTACTATTGGCTTACAACATGTGCAAGAAAGCTGATAAAGTGTTCAAGTGAATGGATTGGAAGAGGATGTGATGATAAGAATCAATGATATGCAAAGGGATTTGGATGTTGGATGGAAGGAGAATGAGTGGGAAGGAAAAAACATCTGTGCGTAGGTGAAAAATTATGTGCTCAATCCATTTTTAGGTGTTTGGTATTTGTAGTGGGATTAAAGGATTTGGGATTAGGTGGAGTGGTTGGGATGGTAGGATCAATAAGAGGAGTGGTATAAATGGGTTGTGATGGAGTAGTGTTAGGTTTATATCCTAAGCATGAAGGACCTAGATTGTGATGAAGGGAGATGGGTGTGCGAAGGCCTTTCTCATGGATGCCTAAGCCTTTTCCTCGATGTTTCATATTAGCAAAAATATTTTTGGCTAAATGATATGAAGTGGATGAGGAAGATGATGTCACTTGGTCATCATGAGATTGGGGGGTTGTAATTTTGTCATCCGCTAAGAGGCTGAACTTAAAAAAAGATGGGATGTGAGTTTTGTTTAGGTTTTTGATTGGTGAGGGATGGTTGGATGTATGATGAGATTTGGATGGATGAAGATGTTTGGATGTTGAGTGGGTTTTGAATGAGGGATGATGGTTAGGGATATGATTGGGATGGAAAGGTGGTGGATAGAGAGGTACAAGGATAAGAATTCCTTGGTTAATGAAATTTTCAACATAAGACCTAAATTGCATGTAACAATTAGTTGAATATCCATGGGTGCAATGGAAGTCAAAATAATAATGTTCCCCATACCAAGATGGTTTGGTAAGGTTTATCTTACATGATTTTATTGTGGGATGGATGATCATGTTGAAGGTTTTTAGATGATGAAAGATGGTGTTCAAGGATTCTCCTAAAGGAGTGAAGTGGTTTAGGTTAAATGGTTTTGTAGGAAGTAATGGTTTTGAGGGAGTAGGAATTAATGGTGTAGGATTAGGTGATTAATGATATGTTCTAGTTGATTTGGATTTCATTGGTGTGGTTTAGAAGATGAAGGGGATGGATTAGGCATGGTGGTCGAAGTGGATGGTTTGGGCTTAGAGGCCAAAGTAGTTTTGGGTGATTTTGGATGGGTTGGAGTATCTGATTTTGAGGTGGATGGTTTTGGATTAGGATTAAATTGTTTGGGATTAGTAGATGTAGATGAAGGATATGGGGTAGATTTAGATGATATGGGGGTCACACTAGATTGGGGTGATGTTGAAGGAGATTTGGGAGATGGGTGCGGTGTAGGAATCACATTAGATTTGGTTGATTTAGGGGATGAAGTAGATGAAGGTGGCATAAGAGCCTCATTAGATTGGGTAAGATATTTGAGAGTAATGGGATTGTATTTGTTAGGTGTAGGAGTTGGTGAATTAGGATTCATGTTATATTTTTTAGGATTGGGGGATGGTGGATTTGACATAGGACTAGAGGATAGGATTGTGTTAGGCTTAGGTGACGAAGGGATTAAGATAGGATTATATGTGGATGAAGATAATGAAGGTGATATAAGAGCCACATTAGATGGTTTAGGATCAAGGGTGGAAAGGGATAAGGGTGATTTAGGATTAATGGTGGATGAAATAATTATGATAGGATTGGGATTAGGTGATGGAGGGGATGGAATAGGATTATGGGATCAATTTGATGGTGGATTAGGGATTGTGGTACAATCTAGGAGAAATTCCATAGGATTGGATTGGGATGATGAAGATAATGAGGATGGATGAATAAGATGAGATGTGGGGGATGATGATTGTGGATGAATTTTTTGGGGTTGTGGTGGATATGTGAATGGAAATCAATGATAGGTTTTAGGATGATTGGATTTAGGAGTTGAGGTGTTACATGATGGTGGATTATTTGCATGAGTTTTGATGTGATGAAGGTGTGGGAGGATTTGGAGGTTGGGGGTTGGGATAATTATGTGGGTTTGGTATTGGTGGATAGATTAACAAGGAAATAAAGGAGGTCCTCTTAGTTTAGGTCAAAGTTAGTGAGGTGGTAAAATTCTATGTAATTGGCTTGTGGGGATAGTGGTTTATGTTGTTTAGGTTGAGGTGTGATTGAGATGATTTGGGTTCCTCTAGGAGGAGTTCAATGGGGTGAGGGGTAGGGCTATTAGGAAGGGAAGATTATGGATGGGGTTAGTTGGGAGATGAAAGTTTAGGGGGTGATTGGTTGATTGAAGATTTAATATTGGATATTTGTTGGTTAAGATATTGGATGGTTTTTAAGATATTAGGATCAATATGAGATAGTTGATTTGGATGGCGAGGGGAGGATTGGTTAAGGTAGGATGTTAAGTTTGAGATTTGTTTGTTAATGTGTTAGATAGTGTGGGGGGCTTCATGGTCAAAGTGATATTGTCAACTTTGATGTGTGGGGGATGATGGGATAATTTGGTTGATGGATTTAGAAAAGAGATACGGGTTTGAATTTTGGTTTAGAAAGGATGGGGATTGAAGTTCAAAGGCCATGGTTAGATAAGATGTGTGGGGGATTAGTTTTGGATTAGGACTGTTGATTAAGGATAGTGATGTTAGTTTGATTAAGATCATGTGATTAAGGATAGTTAATTAGGTTGATGTTTGATTAATTAAAATTTTAATGTGATAAGATGGTCAAGGGTGTTCACAAGCAAGTAATAAACATGCAACACACACCCTAACTAGTCAAGTGGGATTACAATCAAACTATACCCCTCTTTTAATACCACACACTGACTCTCCCCCTATGTGTCAATTTGGGGTCAAATAGCGAGTGATCTTAGGGAGTGTGGCCTCCTTGCGTTATAGCTTAATATGTGGCCAAGATGTTTCCTTGTCTAGGATGAAAAAGCTCACTAGGGGAGTCCCCGGTACACCTTGCGGTACATGGGGACCAAGTCTATGTTTCAAGGGTTTTGTCTGAGGCCTGGGTATTGAGACGTGGAAATCATTCACTTCACACCACTCTTAAAACAAGAAAACTCTTAGCCAATAATGACAGTTGTCCAATAATTTATATACCTCATCGGAACACGGGGTGTGTCTACGTGTGTGGAGGTGAATCCCATGGTCAAAAAACACCTAAGACTATGATAAGTGTGTGGATGTCACTCCCACGTCACGTTACCGCATAAAAATGAAAAAGGGAGGGAAGACTAGCCACTTTTGATCCTTAATATTGTCCTAGGATGCTAGAGGAGAGTGGTGGTGCAAATTAACTCGCAACAATTAGTATGTTCACTAATCCACAATCATTTATTCATCAGACCTAGGGACGTAAAATTTCAACTCTGTCAGTGCTGTATACATAGTTACAAGTGCTTAAGAAAGGTATAAAACTAAAGAGCTAGCATGACAATTGAAAAATACAATGCTAGAAAATAAAACTAAGTTGCGATTGAAAGTAAATCCTACAAAACTAATATAAGCATGAAAAAAAACAAACACAAGTAAAGAAATAAATGCTACAATTCTAATCTATTATTCGAAGGAACTAAACAAAAAACAAAAGGAAAGGGGTTTAACAAACAAAAGTGGGCTTTGCCTTGGCAACCCTTTTAAGGACTTTTTTGATAGCAAAAATGATAGAACTCAGTTTATTCATCAACATGAAGATTCAAATGAAAAACTTATACAATTCCTTAATATGGACTAATATCTACTACAATTTCCCCATTCCTTTATATTCAAACAAAGACGTGAGAGACTCATTCAAACTAAACGATTACATTTTCAATTAAGTCCATGATCTTACTACGAATCTGTAGATTATTATGCATGCCCAATCAGAAATGAGAAAAGGTGTTCTAATATAACAATAAGTAAGTGTCATTCTAACATCAGTGATCAAGTAAATCAAATAGTTCCCATTGAGTTTGTAGTTGTAAAGCATCTAGGTATTGGTTGTGATATCTACTTCTGTTGTCAGAACTACTTCTTTATTGATATGTGCAAATTTAGGTGAAGTATCCATGTTGATCAAGCTTTCCCAAAATCAAGGTCTTGCGTTTATGTGCGTGCTCTCCTTTGGCTACAGGTGCTTTGCTGCGGATGAGTCCTTTTTCATTGTGATTGAGTTTCTTGGGCTGTATGTTAGTGGCTACATATAACAACTGTTATTAGAAAATGTCTGGCAATTCATTACATAGAACTATTAATTCATTCATTGTATCCAAGAGAGTTCATGCACATTCAAAATACAAAAGAAAATAGAGTAACATAGTAATAATTATATTAATTAATATAAGTGCCATAAGTTTAGGATATAGTAGTTATGTTCACCAGTATATGGAAATGAATAGTTTAGGGGAGTACACATGGAAAAAAAATACACAAATGAGGCATTTAAAATAGTAAATAAAAGGGCTCATCACACCCCCATACTGAGCTTCTTGAATGTCCTCATTCAAGAATTCTTGCGTTCTTCCTCTGCTTTATTGGGATCAGCCTGAATAATGCTACATAACCTGTTGAAATCCACTGGGGGTGAGATGCTTTCTGGTTATGTGAAGAAATAATCTGTATTCTTCATGAATTTTCATACCCTTTAACTACAGCCTCATCTAGATATTTATTTCCAGACTAGTGGGGGAAGGGGATAGGAAAACGAAAGATTCGAGGATAATAAGCAATAAGGAACCACGCTTTTCCACACCCCTTATAGAATTCAATATAGGAATTTATCCTTATGAAATTTTGAATGATATTGGGATATGAATGCATTTCTTTCCTTTTCATCTCTGGTGACATTTCTTCCCTCTTAGTAGCAAGGAATGTACAATTTCCATGTTATTATACTTGATGAAGTCTCTTGCCTCATCATGGGCTTCCTATCTCATCTGGTATACCCTCTGCTTTATTTTCTGCCCTTTCATAAACTTACGATACTCCTTAATCATTGCCTTAGTGTTTCTAGATCTTGCTGATCATCAAAGGTTAACTTTGCACAAGTGTTTGTTATCCACCATTTGTTTCTCCCTGTATAAATCATTGTTGAAATAAGAACACAATGCTCAAATTTGTACATCCCCAATGTAGATAATAGGGATCTAGTCTCTGTCATACTCTAAAGCGCACACACAAACACACACACACACACAGTTCACAAAGGAGTAACTAGATATCATGGGGAATTTTCAGATATATTCTAAAGAAAGATCTGACTCCACTGATATCAAATGGGATGTCATTATTGATACAAGTGTATTTAAGTTACAACATTTTTTCTTTCAAGAAGATAACATAGATTTTAGATGGTGGTCTACACTTGAATATTTCATTTGCACCTCTATTGTAGCTCTTGTTTCCTTTAGCTTGCAATGTCATTGTCCTTGGACCTAAGTTGTCTATCCTTTTCCTCCAGATCCTAGTGGTGTTGGAAGAGTAACTCTTCCTTCTCCATGTCCCATTTCCTTTGTAATATGTTAACATATTTCTCAACTCGCTACACCTAATAGTCTAAAGTGGTTTGGGTTTCCATATCTTTGCATACTGGCCTAGGAGGCTCTTTAAAAAATTCTTTTATGAAAACCTATGGCTGAAAGTTGGGTGGGTGCATTGGGCATTGGTGGAGGGACACATGCTCTAAGATTAC
>CM034151.1:286711130-286922065 GCA_019776745.2 Taxus chinensis | reverse complement strand
ACAGAACGGTTTAAAACCGGCACTTTTCTCAGCATTGCCAAACAAGAACCATAGCCCCAGAAAGATTTACATATGATATGCAAAACATTTATCTACTGTTCAGGCAGGCATCATAGCGCAGATCGAGATGCTGAAACACCCCCAGAGAGAGTCTTGGGTTTGGATTTTATTATATATATTGTGATATGATTTTTTTTTGATTTATTGATTTTTTGATATTGGGAATTTTTTTTTCACAAAGAGCTTTTGTCGCTTGAAAAAATATCACGGTGGTTAGAATCAATGGGTGTTGTCTTGCTGAGGGGGAGAGATGGAAATGAGTTGTGGTGAGGAGAGGTTAGGAGTGGTATTAAATAATTCAAAACAACACAACCAAGGGTTTTATCACACAGTTGCTTACTTATGTTAAAGTGCGTGGATTATAGGAGGACAATGGTTCTAGAATGTGAAGGTAATGGTAGACCAAGTCACACAATGGAATTGTACTATTGGCTTACAAACCAGGTGCAGAAGCTGATATAAAGTGTTAAAGTGAATGGATTGGAGAGGATGTGATGATAAGAGATCAAGATATGCAAGGGATTTGGTGTTGGCTGGAAGGCGAATGATGGAAGGAAACCAACATCTGGTGGTAGGTGAAATTATGTGCTCAATCCATTTTTAGGTGTTGGTTTTTGGAGTGGGATTAAAGGATTTGGGGATTATGTGGAGTGGTTGGGATGGTAGGTCAATAAGAGGAGTTGGTTAAAGGGTGGTATGGAGTACGTGTTAGGTTATATCCTAAGCATGAAGGACCTAGATTGTGATGAAGGGAGATGGGTATGTGCGAAGCCTCCTTTCTCATGGATGGCCCTAAGCCTTTTCCTCGATGTTTCATATTAGAAAAAATATTTTTGGTAATGATATGAAGGGATGAGGAAAGGAAGATGATGCAATGGTCATCATGAGATTCGGGGGGTTGTTGTAATCTTGTCATCCGTCTAAGAGGCTGTGAACTTAAAAAAAAGAGGGATGTGAGTTTGTTTAGGTTTTTTGCTTGGTGAGGATGCGTTGGATGTATGATGAGATGTGGAGGGGATGAAGATGTTTGCGATGTGGAGTGGGTTTTGATGAGGGATGATGGTGTAGGATATGATTGGGATGGACAAGGTGGTGGAAGAGAGGTACAAGATAAGATTCCTTGGTTAATGAAATTTTCAAACATAGAGACCTAAATTGCAGTAACAATTAGTTGAATATCCATGGGTGCAATGAAGTCAACATAAATGTCCCCATACCAAGATGGTTGGTAAGGTTATCTTAATGGTTTTATTGTGGGCGGGATGAGTCATGTGAAGGGTTTAGATTGCATGAAAGATGGTGTTCAAGGATTCTCCTAACGGAGTGAAGTGGTTTAGGTGTTAAATGGTTTTGTAGGAAGAATGGTTTTGAGGGAGTAGGAAGTAATGGTGTATAGTTGGTGAGTAATGATATGTTCTAGTTGATTGGATTTCATTGGTTGGTTTAGAAGATGATAGGGGATGGATCAGGCAATGGGTGGTCGAAGTGGAGTTGGGCTAGAGGCCCAAGTAGTTTGGGTGATTTGGAGAGATGGGTTGGAGTATCTGATTTGAGGTGGATGGTTTTGGATAGATAAATGTTGGGAATTATTTAGATGTAGATGAAGGATATGGGGTAGATTAGATGATATGGGGGGTCACACTAGCTTGGGGTGATGTTGGGAGATTGGGAGAGGGGGGCGGTGTAGGAATCAATTTAGATTTGCCGCCTCCTGTGGATTTAGGGAGATGAAAGTAGATGAAGTGGCATAAAGCCTCATTAGATTGGGTAAGATATGAGAGTAATGGGATTGTATTGTTAGGGGGTAGGAGTTGGTGAAATTAGGATTTCGTTATATTTTTTAGGAGTCGGGGATGGTGGATTGGACATAGGAATAGAGGATAGGATGTGTTATGCTAGGTGACGAAGGGCATTCAGATAGGGATTAATGTGGATTGAAGGAAATGAAGGTGGTATAAGAGCCACATTAGCTGGTTAGGATCAAGGTGGAAGGGATAAGGGTGATTTAGGATTAATGGTGGATGAAAATAGTATGATAGGATTGGGAATTAGGTGTGGAGGGGATGGACTAGGATATAGTTAATACGGATCAATTGATGGTGGGATTAGCGATTGTGGGTTACAATCTAGGGAGAGAGAAATTCCATAGGATGGATTGGGTGAGGAAGATAATGAGGATGGATGAATAAGAGAGATGTGGGGGTGATGATTGTGATGAATTTTTTGGGGTTGTGGTGATATGTGTAATGAAGGAAATCATGATAGTTTTAGGATGATTGGATTTAGAGGGAGGGTGTGGTGGACATGAGGGTGGATTTTGCAGAGGTTTTGATGTGATGAAGGTTGTGGGAGGATTTGGAGGTTGGGGGTTGGGATACGTTATGTGGGTTGTATTGGTGGTAGATTAAAAGGAAATAAAGGAGGTCCTATTCGTTTAGTCACGGTAGTGAGGTGGTAAAAGTTCTATGTACTGGTTGTGGGGATAGTGGTTTATGTTGTTTAGGTTGGAGGTGTGATGAGATGATGTGGTTCCTATAGGAGGAGTTCAATGGGGGGAGGGTCGGGGTAGGGCTATTAGGAAGGGAAGATTAGGATGGGTTAGGTGGGAGATGAAAGTTTAGGGGGTGATTGGTGATTGAAAGTTTTAATATGGAATTTGTGGTTAAGATATTGGGGTTTTTAAGATTTAGGATCAATATGAGATAGGTGATTTGGATGGCGAAGGGGAGGATTGGTTAATGGTTAGGCTGTTAAGTTGAGATTTTTGTGAATGGGTTAGATAGTGTGGGGGCTCAGGTTCAAAGTGATATGTCAACTTGATGTGTGGAGGGAGATGGGATAATTTGGTGATGATTTAGAAAAAGAGATACGGCGTTTGAAATTTGCTGTCCGATTTTAGAAAAAGGAGGGGATGAAGATTCAAAGGCCATGGTTAGATAAGATGTGTGGGGGTTAGTTTTGGATTAGACTGTCTGTGATTAAGGATAGTGATGTAGTTGAGATAAAGATCATGTGATTATAGGCTCGTTATAGGTGGATGTTTGGATTATTAAAATTTTAATGTAATAAGATGGTAAGGGTGTTCACAAGCAAGTAATAAACATGCAACAACACACCTAATAGTCAAGTTGGATTACAATCAAACTAGACCCCTGCTTTAATACCACACACTGACCTCTCCCCACTATGTTGTTCAAAAATTTGGGGTCTAAAATAGCGAGTGATCTGAGGGAGGTGTGGCATCCTTGCGTTATTAGCATTAATTGGTTGGCCAGATGTTTCCTTCTTAGGATGAAAAAGCCACTATGGGGAGTCCACGGGACACCTTGCGGTACATGGACAAAGTCTATGTTTCAGGGTTTGTCGAGCCTGGGTATTGAGTAAGTGGAAATCATGAACTTCACACCACTCTTAAAACAAGAAGAAAACTTCTTAGCCAATAATGACAGTTGTCAAATAATTTAGATCCTCAATCGAAACAGGGGTTTCGTGTACTACGTGGTGGAGGGAATCCCATGGTCAAAAAACACCTAAGGACTATGAAAGGGGGGATGTCACTCCCCCGTCACGGTACACGCATAAAAATTGAAAAAAGGAGGGAAAGGATAGCAAGCTTTGATCCTTAAAATATTGTCCTAGGATGCTAGAGGAGAGTGGTGGTGCAAATAACTCGGCAACAATTAGTATTGTCACTAATCCACAATCATTTATTCAATCAGACCTAGGGACGTAAAATTTTAACTCTTCTAGTGCTGTATACACACTTAAGATGTGCTTAAGAGGTATAAATTAAAATATTACTGTCACAAACAATTGGAAAATTCAATCCTGGAAATAAAATAAGTTGTAGATGAAATTAAAATTCTACATAGCTAAGTCAATAAAGCAAGGTAAAATCATAACACAAGTAAAGGAATAAACTATTGTAATTCTAATATATGTCATGTAAGGAACCTAAAACAACAAATGAAAAGGGAAAGGGGGGTTTAGCAAACCACACGTGAGACCCTACCTTCGGGTGTTAAACCTTCCTAAGGATTGTGTCTACATCAAAGATTGATAGAACACCTATTTTATTTATTAGCATGAAGATTACATAATGAAAACTTACAAAAATTCCTTAACTATGGATCAAATCCCTATCTATAGTCTTTACATTCCTCTTTATATTCAGCAGATATGTGAAAATAATCAATTCAAACTAACAATTACATTTTGATTAAGTAACAAAAATCATTACCAAGAAATCCATAGATTCTTATGCATGTAATCATAACTTGAGAAAAGGTATGTTCTAATACACCAACATAACTATCTATTCAATCTAACTATCAATTATCAATTTAAATCAGCTAGTTCCATAGATTTGCTAGTAATATTTAGATAATAATCAGGTATTGGTGCGAGATTTTCTTCTTATTGTCATAACTGCTTCTTTAATGAACATGAAAAAAACTCAGGTGAAGTATCCACATTGATCAAAATTCCCAAAATCATGGTCTTATATATGCACGTGTTCTCTCCTTTGGCTACATGTGCTTGTACTGTGGATGAGTCCCAATTGTTCTGCATGTCAGTTACTATAGATGACAAGTCCCTTTGTATTTTGACAGAGTTTCTTTAGCTGCATGTTAGTGGCAACATATACCAACTTCTTGTAAACAATTATGGCATCCAGACATGAAGCACCATTAATCATTTCATTGTATTAAAGAGATTAATATGTACAATTCAAATCCTACATAAATATAGTAATTTAGTAATATTTATATTAATTAATATAAGTTCCATAAGTTCATGATATTTAGTCAGATTATTTTCAACAGTTTATGGGAAACAAAAAGTTCGGGGGAGTACACATGGATAAAAAAAATACACAGATGAGTAATTTTAAATAGTAAGTAAAAGAGCTTATCACACCACCAGACTAAGCTTCTTGAATTTACTCATTCAATAATTCTTGTGTTCTTCTTCAATGATTTCTTAGGGGTCAATCTTGAATTAATGTTGCACAGGCACCTAAAATCCACTCGAAGTTAAGGTGTATTCTATGTTCTGTGAAGAAATAACCTGCATTTATTTATGAACTTTTCCATTACCCTTGTCCTGTAGTTCCTCATCTAGCTCTGTGTTTCTAGACCAATGGGGGATAGGAAAATGAAAAATTGGTGGATGATAAGAAATGGGAAACCAAGATTTTCCAAATCACTTAGAGACTTCAATATAGTAGTTTATTCTTCTAAAAGTTTGGATGATATTATGATATGAATGAATTCCTTTCTTCTTGATCTCTGGTGACATTTCTTTCCATATTTTCTCTACAAGCATATAAATATTTCCATGTTATTATACTTAATGTAGTATCTTGCCTCATCATGGGATTCTTGTCTCATCATGATATACCCTATATTTTATTTTTTTCTCATTGCCATAAACTTCCCATAAATCCTCAATCATGGTCTTATTTTTTCCATATTTTACCCTAATCATCAAAGGTTCTACCTTACAAAAGTGTCTATAATCCACTATTTGTTTCTCCATATATAGCTCATTATTGAAGTAGGAACATGAGTTCCCAAATTTGTACATCCCCAATGTAGAGACTAGGGATCCAGTCTCTGTCATACTTCCTAAAGTCATGTTTTATACATATATATGTTGACAAAGGAGTAGTTGGATCTCCATGGGGATCCCTACTTTAGACATATTATTAAGAAAGGCCTAGCTCCACTAATCTTTCAAATGGGATGTCCTTATTCATACACGTGTCTTTCAAAGATCTGAAATATATGTCCTTTCAGACTTTGAAACCATTAGATGTTTTTATTGTGGATCCTATGATATCTCCTAGATATTTCATTTGTCACCTCTACTGTAGCTTCTTGTTTCTTCTTTAGCCTTGAAATTTCATTGTCATTATCCTTGAGTTGTCTATTTGTTTCCTCTAGATCCTACTGATGTTGGAAGATTAACTCTTCCTTCTCCTTGTCCCATTTCATTTGCAGTCTATTAACATATTTCTCAACCTGTTGTACCCAATAGTCTAAAGTGGTTTGGGTTGCCATATCTCTGCATACTGGCCTAGGAGGCTTTTTAAAAACTTCTTTTATGACAACATATGGCTGCAAGTTAGGTGGTAGCATTGGTGGAGACACAAGTTATAAGATTACATGATCTATATCTAGGGAAAATGGAGGACTATCTATGTGCATTAGCTCAATAGATTCTTTAACAAGTTCTAGCTCAAGGGTTTGGACAATGTCTTCAATTGTTTCTTTAATATCAAGTGGATTTTTTTAAGTATCCATTTGATTGGTATGTGTTTCATGTACTGGTTGTGCTGTCATTTCCTCATGTCATTATTTGTTATATTCAACCACACTAGTTATTTCCTCAATTTACTTGGTCACTACATCCTCTTCATGCTATGCATGAATAACCTCTATTTCATCAGGGCTCTTATGAACATTGGTTTTATTTTTAATTTCTTCAACTAACACTTCTCCTTCATGCTGCATGTGGGTTTCCTAACATGAATGACATCTATTTGAACCTCAATTGGTTTAGTAGGGGTCTCATGAGTAGGTTTCTTATTTAATACTTCCTCCTTTGTATCTTCCACTCACTTGGTCTATTCTTCCATTACTATGTTTGCATATGTGTGTATATGAACTTCATGCTCAACTTCCATTAGAATAGCTTCCTCAACATTTTCTATTTCATCTTCATCACTATCCAGGAAGTTTTGAATGTTTCTTCTAGATTTTGAATTTTTTGGCTTTTTAGTATTGTGTATATGGGATCTCCTTGGTGGCTCAGAGGTTTTGTTGGAAGACTTTTTCTTTCCTTTGGAATAAGAAGACTCAAGTGTGGATATGTTTAGCAAAGTTTTAGAAATAATGATTTTATTAAGGGATATTGGCCTAGATTCCTTCTTAGAAGATGGGTTTTTTTCATGGATAAGTGTTTCTTCAGGTATAATAGTTTATGTGGAAGTAGGGGTTTCTGCGGGAACAAAGGTTTCAGTAGAAATAGATGTAGTAACTATAATTTCAGGTGGAGGAGGTTCAGAATTCCTAGAAAACTATCCCCGCTTTACTATAGGATGTTCAGTTGTCAATGCATGTTTCACAATTAAAGTGACAAGAAAATGGTGAGACAAGGAAAACCTTCCCCTTTTTGATTCGTTACTCATCTTCTTAAAAATATCATGCAATAAATTAGGAACATTCACGCATCTGCCATTCTTTAAATGATTGAGTAGTTTAAAATGGACAGTGTTCAACAGTGAATATTGACCCTTATAGGTAAAATATTTTATGATATAGTTTGACACATCTAACCAAAAGGGTTTTAAAGAAGTTTGTAGAGTACCTTGTTTTTTTGTCACAAAGTTTTCATCCTTGTCTAAATACTTTGTGTGAGATTTGTTTGGATTGGATTTTCTAGGAAACATTTCACCCTCAACAAATAGTCCAGTAACTACAGTGCATATTTCATCAAATTTAAATTACAAAACTTTTATTGTTGCTTTCCTGTACCTGAAGGTGGTGGTGAATTCTATGAACATCTACTCATTGAAACCTTGGAATTTATTGATGCATTCTATCCAAACACTATCATGAAAGTACTGCAGAATTTTTGGTTGATTTCAAAGTTGTGAGTGGTCCATAGGTTCATTTACAATCAATTATCCCCCCATTGTTAAGATATGTAAATTCCCTAAGATCTGAAAAACAAGAGGTCCTTCACTTGGAATCGATTATGTAAAATTCGAATGAAAGAAAGAAATCAAATATTTTCCTTTTCAAAATTTGTGATTGATTTTGCACGTAGCTTGAAAAAGTAAGCATTAATTTGAATTGAAGGATATCCCCATGTGAAGTGAGGTTTTGTGATAACATGGGATGACGTGGGAGACATGTCACATTATAGAAGGTGGAAGAACATTATGGGTAATAAAGTTTATTGATGACTCAACACATATATTAAATAAATATAATTATTCTAGCGCTACTTTATTAAAGGAAATTGAGTGCACTTAACTTGAGATGTATAGTGAATGATTGTGACATGTGCCTTTTTGGAGTTTGCACCCTTGGATGCATGCATGAGGTTACATGTTGAGGAACTGTGTGACTGTGAGTAATGTTACTGTAGAATGTATTACTGCAGGTGCTGTTGTATAGAATAAGCTCGATAATGAATTCAATTAATTCCTACAGAGGGCATATTGAATTTTCTGGCACTATCTTCATCTCTTTTTGCTCCATACAGTTGGGTTCTTGATTCTTCATACAATCTCAAGTTCTATAAAAAAGGAAAACAAAACAAGGATTTGGCTACATGCTACTACAAGTGGAAATTCTAGTCTTTACACCACCTCCTTTCATCAGAGATTATGCACTCCTTGCCACAAATACACCAAATCGTACAAATTAGAAATGATAATAAAATAAAACATGTTAGTGAGTGGTGTTGATCACCATGAAGGCTGATCACATCACTTTTATTCCTCCTTGGGGTATCCAGCAAGCTAGATATACCAAGACCATTGAATATCTCATTCCTCTAAAACTTCAGAAGATGAACTAACAAGTTTAACTTCTGATCAAAATTATGATGTTCTCATTTCCATCCTGCTTTGGCCTCCTCTGAACTATTGGATGAAGGTGTTCCTATCAGTTGTCTTTTTATATAGCCTTAATCTATGACCATTTACTAGTAGTTAAAATCTCACATCGTTAATGGTGGTGAGCTTCACAATTCCATTAGGAAAGATTTTCTCAATCTCATATGGACTTAGCCACCTTGTCCTAAGTTTCCCATGTGGTCCTTATATTTGGAGTCAAAGATAAGTGCCCAATCAACTTCTTGAAATTTCCTTGTTTTGATGAACCTGTCATACCACTTGATCCTTTTTTTTGTACCACCTTTGTAATATGAACAATCTGCCTCCTCATTTCATCCTACTCATTGAGTTGAAGAATCCTTTGCCTCTCAGCTTGAGACAAATCTATACCCAATTCCAATGTAGTTCTTAATGTCTTTTTTCAAACTCAATAGGGATAACAAAAATATTACCATATAATAGCTCAAAATGTGTGAATCCAATTGTTATCTTCCATGTGGTATTGAATGCCCAAACTTTCTCTAGAAGTATTTCTGACCAATCCCTTCTATACAACACAATAGTCTTTGTAAATATGATCTCAATTTCTCTTTTTGTTACTTTAGCTTGGCCATTGGATTGTGGAAGATAAGGTGTAGACTTCCTATGCTTGATTTCATATTATGTAGCTAAATCAACATTATCTTCAATAGTGAAGTGGGTACCCTGATCTATTATAATATCTCTCAAAACTCCATACCTTGTAAAGATGTGGTTATTTAGGAATTTTGCAACTTTTTCACTCTTCTGATTTAGTAATGCTTTCACTTTTTTCCATTTGGTGAGGTAGTCTATGCACACCAGAATGTGCTCTTTTTATTGAGACTTAGGATCTAAGGGAATAATAAATTCCAATCCCCATTTTTCAAATGGCTTCAATACTAGCTGAGGTTATAATTGCATTTAATATGATTTTTGTGGGATTTCCCATTTTTTAGAACTTATCACATATTATTACATACAATGTTGCATCCTTGTGTAGTGTAGGTGAACAATACCCTGTTGTTAATACTTTCTACACAGTTATTTTTATAGTAAAGTGTCCTCCACATGGCTTGCTGAGGCAGAATTTGAGGACATACTAAATTTCCTCATCATCTATACATATTATCATAACATTATCCTACCCTGTGTGGAATAGGAAACCAAATATCCAAGAAAGATTCACACTTTTCTCAACAATATATTTATTTTCAGAATATAGATAGTGTGGAGGTGTCTTACCTAAAACCAAATCATTGACTATATTAGCATACCAGGGTGTCTTGGTAGAACTAAAAAACAAATTCTCATATGGGAAAGAATAATCCACCACTATTTCTTCATTATTATTCTCCATTCTTGAGAGAAAATTTTCTACAAAATTGTCTTTCCCAGACTTATCCACAATTGTTACATCAAACTCTTGTAAGATTAGTAACCATCTGGTTATCCTACTACTTACAACTAGTTTGTTGATCAAATATTTAATGAAAACATGGTATGCGTGGATAAATACTGGATAGCCCATGATATAGTGCCTGAACTTGTTAAAGGTGTATATAACTACAAAAAATTCCTTCTCAGTGACCGTATAGTAAAGCTTAGCATGCTGTAGGTTCTTATTGACATAATAGATTGCATAATTGAGTATTCTATCTTTCTATCCTAAAAAAACTCTAATGGTGTGATCTAAGCAATCAATGTGTATATGAAATGGAAAACTCCAATCTGGTCCTCTTAAAATAGGTGAAGAAATTAACATTTTCTATAAATTTTAGAATGTAACTTCACATTTCTTTTTCCATACAAATGTAACATCCTTTCCCCAAAAAATAAATAATTGTACCGTAAGTCTACTGAAATCTAGACAAAATATCCTATAATACCCAACATGGTCCAAGAATCTCCTTACATATTTCTGATTTTTAGGTGTTGGCAGATTTATAATCACTAATATTTTTTCTAGACCTACCTGGATTCCAACAGATGACAAATAATGACCTAACACTATCCCCTCAGACATTATCATATAACATTTTTCATTTCTCAGAGATAGGTTATGCTCCTTACATCTCTTGAGAACCTTGTCTAAGTTCTTAATTGCTTCATCAAAAGTGCTACCATGGACTGTAAAATCATGAATGTATACCTCCATGCAATAGTTGGTTAGATATGAGAAGATGCTAAGAACTACTCTATGAAATGTGGCAGGTGAATTGCATAGACCAAAGGGAATAAAAAAGTATGCAAATGTTCCCCATGGGCATGTGAATGTGGTATTGTCCTAATCCTCTGTTGCAATTTGAATTTGTTTATAGCCACTGTAACCATCTAGAAAAGAAAAATATTTTTTCCTAGCAAGAGTATCAAGTACCTGATCAATAAAAGGGAGTGGAAAATGATCCTTCTTTGTTTTTGTATTTATCTCCCTATATTCTACACAGATTCTTCATTTTTCCATTCTTTTTAGGTATAATGAAAAGGGGTGACACCTATTGAATGTTTGAAATCAGATATATGAATCCACCATCTAATAATTTCTGTAATTCCTTCTTCAATATATCACTCACTACTAGGTTCATTCTCCTTTGTGGTTATCATATCAGCTTGCAAGTGTCTTTGATGTATATTTTATGAGTATAGATTTTGGGATGGATTCCATCTATGTCTCTATAGTCCCATATAAATTTTGTCTTATGATTTTTGAGAAGAGTAATCAACAATTGTTTTTGCTACATGCTCAATGTTTTGTTCACATTGAGTGGCTTGCCCGGTGTAATTCCCACTTCCAAAATTCAATATGTAATCATGTAGAAAAAGATGGTGTAGGATGTAGTTCTTACCTGGAACATTCAAAATACTCTATTGTGGTAAGATTAAATTTTCAAGACAACTTATACATTGTAATTTTCCATCTTCTTCTTCATTATTACCATAATCATTCTGTAGAATGTTACAAATAACAACATCTTCCTCATGTTCTTCTATTATGCATGACTTCTCTAATATCATGAGCTCTAGAACTGAGCTTCGGTCTTCTTCTGGTTCTTCCACCCAAATCTTTTGGTCTTATTCATTAAATGGTTGATTAGGGGGTAGAGAATAAGATTTTTGGTGCCACTTCCATTAGAGATGATCATATTACCAGATATGCATCTAATGAATGCTTCAGAAGTTGCTAACCATGGTCTTCCTAGGAGGATAGGATATCCTCCCAAACTTGCTTTTGGATGAAGAATGAAGTCAACAGGGTACTTCTAAGAGTCTACCACTACTACCAAATCCTCCAGAACTCCTTCAAGATTAACTGTTGATCTATCTACAAGTTGCAAGACTGTGGCTATTGGTATTAATCCTTCCAATTTACAATCATCCATGATTTGTTTTGTCATTACATTTATTGCTTTCCCTAAGTCAATCAAAGTGTTTTTAATCATTGTGCCATTGATTATGAGATTTACTAAAGGGATGTTTGGATCAATATACTTGGGAAAAATTGAGTTCCCAAGCATAATATCAACTAGTTGTCTAATGATATATATAGTAGATGGGTCTTTCCTCTTTCTTCTTGGATTCTTTATGCATAGGTTCTTAACTAGTTTATTGTAGATGGGCACATCCTTAATAGCTTGGATTAATGGTATTTTAACATAAATTTCTTTGAGCTGATTGGAAAAGTCATAATCAGATTTTGATTTGAGGTTAATATTTTTTTCTTGTAACCTTTCAAAAAATGGTGGCTCATTACCCTACATTTTATCCTTACTAGAATTCTGTGCATGTTGTTTTGGATCAACCTACAATGTCTTATCTCCTTCCTGCAGGTCATCATATAGAAATTATGGTTCTTTCAAAATTTTAGTAATGGTACGTCTAGTTGGTGGAGGAAGTGCTCTTCTTGAGAAAATATGGATATTGTTGATACCAACAAAATAGGTAGGGTATTGAGCTGGATTAGTGGAATAGGCTGGCTAAATAAATTTATTGTTAGGATTAGGCATTGGTTGAGTAGGTAGTTGTGTAAATTTTGGTTTGGATCCTGATTGGGGATTAGGCATCAGAGCTTGTTGCTGCTACTGATAAGGAGGTTTTTGATAAGATTTTTGGTAATTAGGAGGTGGGATATTCCACTACTTTCCCCTCTAGGGAAGTTTCCATGATTGGGGAGATTGTTTCCATTGTTTTTTTGGTTGGCCTTTGTATTGAGGTTGCCACTGTTGTTGGTATTGGTTAGGATATGGGGCCCATCTTTGAGGGTTATCCCAAGGTCTATATGAATTATTAGACCAATTTTTAAATGAATGCATAGGGTCTTATGTCATACCTCATTACCTCAGTGGCCATGGTTTCCTTTGAGCAACATAGAAAATTTTCCCATATTCTATCTCTAACATCATGAAATTAGGTTAAGCCTCCCTCTCTTAATAAATACTGGCCAATTCTCTACATCTATAATCTAATTTCCTTCTTCTGCATGCATGGTAGTACTTTGTGAGTGTTGCATCTGCATCTTCTTTCTTCTTTTTTACGTGTAGAGCATCCAGTTGAATGGCCATATCATTGACAATCTCATGCTTCATTTTTTTGAACATACTAACAATCTTTGACTTAGAGATGTCCACCATTGTTTTAGTAGATAATTCACATCTTGATCTTGCATTCCTTACCCTCTTCATAGTAGCTCTGGAGTAATTTTTGTAGCTGTCACAAATGTCTTCAAAACTAGCCTTTGAAATATCTCATGCTCCAATCATATCTAGAGTATCCATGTATTCATCACTGAGCCCCTTCAAAAATAGTAGTTTGAGGGAGTTAGGTAGTATATCAGTGGTGTTCCTTGACTTGTGAACATAGAACATGAACCTTTCAAAATAATATTCTAATGGTTCATCCTCCTTTTGTGTCATTCTATATATTTCATCACCTCCTCTACTATTTGGTCTGTAATAGTCTTGGTACTTATTGAGGAGATTCTCCTTCATTTGTGCCCATGTGGTAACAATATTCCTACCTAATCCTATGAACCACCTTAAGGATTCATATTTGAGTGTTGCAGGAAACAATTTCAACTTATGTTCATATTTGGTATAATCATAGCTCCTACATGAAACATCAAACTCAAAGAGAAAGGTGTCTAAATCTTATGACATAGCTCCATAGAAATTTGGCAAGGCTGATGGAGAAATATTCTTCATTCCAGTAGCTACATTATTTTTAGTGATGGGTAACTCGAAGGTGGTTTCCCAATTTTGAGCATTCTAGTCTACTTCTTATGCAATCCTTAGCTACTCAGGAGTAGCTACAGAACTGTCACTTGAAGGATTGTCTTCAAAAAACAAACCTAGCATGAAGGTTTCTTATTTAAAATATTAAAAGTTAAATGAAGATATTTGTGCTACTTGTGGATTATGTAAAAATATACCATGGGAATCCATTGGATAGTGCATGCATCAACTACTCAACTCATTCAACAGTAATTGGTGGGGGGGTTTTTAGTTTGATATGAATTCCTAAAACCTAGACTATTTCTAAGAAATGAAAAAACTTCATAAAAACCTAATAACTTGGCAGTGTCCCTGAGAACAACACCAAAAATGGTGGTGATAATTAACTCACAACAATTAGTATGTTGTTCACTAATCCAAAATCATTTATTCATCAGACCTAGGGACATAAAATTTCAACTCTTCTAGTGCTGTATACACAATCACACGTGTTTAAGAGTTATAAACTAAAATATTTTTGTCACAAAAATTAGAAAATACAATGCTGGAAATAAACTAAGTTGTAGATGAAAGTAAATGCTAAAACTAAGTAATAAAGCAGGTAAAATCATAACACAAGTACATGAATAAACAACTACAATTCTAATCTATTCACGTAAGAAACTAAAGTAAACCAAAAAAGGAAAGGGAGTTTAGTAAACCAAAAGTGGGTGCTGCCTTGGGTGCTAACCCTTCCTAAGGCTCGTGTCTATAGAAATATGATAGAACTCATATTTTATTAATCAACATGAAGATTTAGAATGAAACTTGCAAAAAATTCCTTAACTATGGATCGATATCTACTACAATATTGTCATTATATTTATATTTAATAGAGATATGAAGAGACTCATTCAAACTAACAGTTACATTTTGATTAAGTATAAGATAATTACAAAGAAATCCATAGATTCTTATGCATGCAATCAAAACTCAGAAAAGGTGTTCTAATACAACACCATAACTAACTATTCATTCTAACATTCAGTTATCAAGTTAAATCAACTAGTTCCATAGTTGTAGTTATAGAGCATAATCAGGTATTGGTGTGAGATCTAGTTCTTGTTGTCATAACTGCTTCTTTATTGATATGCAAAAAATCAAGTGAAGTATCCATGTTAATCAAATTTCCCAAAATCATGGTATTTGTTTATGTGCTTGCTCTCCTTTGGCTATAGGTGCTTTGCTGCAAATGAGTCCTAGTTGATGTATGTCAATTACTGAAAACGAGTTCTTTTTCATTATGTAAGAGTTTCTTCAGTTGTATGTTAGTGGCTACATATAACAAATTCTAACAAACATGTATGACATTCATAAAAATAACTATTAATAATTTCATTATATTCAATATAGTAACATGCACATTCAAAATCCAAAAATATAGATTAACTTAGTAATAGTTATATTAATTAATATAAGTGTGATAATTTCATGATATAGTAGTTATGTTCAACAATATATGACAATTCCAAGGGAGTACACATGAATAAATAAAATGCACATATGAGGCATTTAAAACAATAAATAAAGACCGGTGAAACAAAAAGGATTAGTAGTTTGTTTTATACACCAATGTTCTTGGACTGTTCGAGATGCAAGAAAAAGGGTTAGTGGTTTTGATTTATTCAATATCCTGCAATCACAAATGTTAGATCAATACTAATCAAGTATCAAAACAGATAAATTTTACCCTTGTTTCTGTGATATTCCTACAAAAATATAATGTAAGAAGATACAAAACACCCCTTTGAACCAAAAAAGTGTGATTAGTTGGTTAATATCGATGCAAAACTACTATCATAATAAATGCGCTGTTTATAGAGCAAATGCTACAGAGAAAGTGCACTACTCCAGACACAAATGCACCAAAAATTACACAGTGAGAGTCATACACAAATGCGCTGATATATAAAAAAATGCACTGTTTTATTAACAAATGCACTACTCCAGACACAAATGCGCTAAACCTACACAATGAGAGTTAGAAGACACAAATGCACTGATACATACAAAAATACGCCACGGGTTGTGACAAATACATTGAAGTATATCCATGCACTCATAAGAGTCAGTACTATGTACAAAATCATTGTTTCAGGTTACAAATGCACTGTTCTATGTGTATATGTGCTGTTGACAAGTTAAATGTGCTGAAACGGATGTCTACGATGAAAATTTTAAATTTCAACGTGCAAATATCAATGAAAAATTATCAATTTTTGATAGCTTGTTAATAACACTAAATTCTACTAAATGAAATTAAAGTTTTGGGGGCTAAACCCCATGGTGGGCACTAAAATTTAAGCAAAAAGTGTGTTAGTGTGCAACTTATAAATTAGGAAATAATATGATTTAATTCCTATGCTAACACTACTATCTACCTACCTTAGATTGAGCAAGATAAAAAGAGGGATAAGATCATATACATGTGCTTACCTACAAGTGGAATCCTCCTTCTTTGATGGATTTTGATTTGCTGTTGGATTGATTGTTGATTGCACTTACTTATTGCTTCATATTTTGTGGGATTATTTGAGCAACACCTCCCCCTTGATTTCTTTATGAAGGATTGGATGATTGGATTGGATTGAAGATGGATTGATTGAGTGGATAAAATAATAGATGTTTGATATGAATTTTTGACGTGTTTCTTGCTATCTCTTGTTATCACCAAATCACCACACCCCCCAAATGGCCTGAGTGTGAATGAGAAATTCAGTGTGATTGGGTCACATGGGATCACCTCTCAAGCTGTGGGATTTGCAGGATTGAGGTGAACCTCTGGAGAGGGCCGACTTCCTCTTCCTAAAGTAAGTACTACACTACTTCTAATGCAAGGAAAATATTTAACTAGACCTATACTATCATTTCTAGGGGATTATGTAGAGATATTTGCACGAAATAAAACCTACACTAGGAATGGCGATGCACCAAGAAAGGGTTTTTCTAGAGAAGTTTTTCTATCTTCCAATGAAGAAGGATGAAAATTGGAAGGATGAACGTTCACCAAAAACCCAACTGCATATAAAAAAATCACTCCCAGATAAGCACAATAACTCCCAAAACCTGCAATGGAAACTTGAGATTTCACAATATACCGGCAAACATGAGAAAGGAAAAAAGAAGTAGCAAAAATTATGAAAGGACATATAATCAATCACAAAACATAATTTCTATTACTTTAATCACATGCATAATACATCGTTACAACAGTAAGAGGAAAGGATTTCCATTACAATATTTGGAAGAAAGGCTTGAAAGCCTCTAAATTCATAACAACTCAGCTTGTGAAAAGAGGGAGAACTTGGAAAAAATGTCTAACCCTTTGAAATGTCCTTCCCATTTACATTTATAGAAAATCTGAGTTGGTGAGAGAAAGAAGGAAGAAATCCAAAAATTTAGGAAAAATTATAGCAAAGTATGGCCTCCATGCTTGGTTAATTCATTAATTATACCTGAGAAGAACATTCACCCCAATATGCTTCATATATATTTAAAATTTCCCTCCATTTAATTAAAAATATATTAAATATTTTTAATGGAGTTAATTTGTGCCTTTGGTGGGACTCTTGGGTCAAAGGTTGCATTGGAGGGGCTTTAGTATGTTAGCTAGATAAATGGTTTGCAAGCTAGCTCGCCGAGCTGGCTAGCAAGCTACCCGCTTGCATTGCTGAATGAGCTCTCCATTACCATTACTACCCCACTTTGTTTTATTGGTAGGGATCTTTTTTTAAACTTATCCCATCGCGTACGTGTTGACTGCTTTACACGTAATTTCCACCATCTCCATGAATTACCTTCCGAGTGCCTCAGGAAAGCTCCACGTGTTACCCCGGATGCCCG
Organism: Taxus chinensis; assembly: GCA_019776745.2. Taxonomy (NCBI): domain Eukaryota; kingdom Viridiplantae; phylum Streptophyta; class Pinopsida; order Cupressales; family Taxaceae; genus Taxus; species Taxus chinensis. Next base: position 286,904,245 of record CM034151.1, on the reverse strand, counting down.
AGATCAGTCGTATTGGTCACCAATTCATAAATACCCTGGCAGATAACTCGGCTTAAGTTTATTTCACTGACATTTGGTTTGATCCCTTCTCCACCAGGATTTGACTCCCTTCAACTTGCCATGTGCCTCTTTAGTTACGCATCTCGGTATTCAACTCACTCTCCTCATTTCCACATGGCATAATAATTACATAATAATCAGAATAACTCGGATGAATCAGCCTCCTTCGTTAACGATCCTACCGATTCTCCCTCCAACTCAGAAACAAAATACTCAATAGGCTCCACGCGTCGACTCGCTACGTACACCTGCCAACTTGAAGGTCGATTCCCCAATGACTTGACATATACCTTGAAAACCACCCTGAAGTGACTCTTTAAGACATCAAAGCCCGATCATCATTTGTCATGCTGAGATCATCATGGTTTATGAAACCTAAGAGTCTGAAAGTCTGAAGTAGCAGACTTCGGACTTCGGATGTCATTTTACCCATGCACTAATTCGGTGATTTGGTTCCTGATCTCTACATTTCCAAAAATGAGTGGAATCACCACAAAAATTTCCCACGATGAATATTTTCCTTGGCTTGGTCCAACTCAAGCTTGTTTTGCACCAAATTGCACCCTGAAATCCCCACTCTTTTCAACTGTGCATTGAATTCTCAAAGCCAAGCTGACTCGGCTCAGTGTCCTCGGAGCCATCCTACATCGGCTTGATCTCCATTCATTCCTTCCCCTTCTATAACTTAGTGGCTTGAATCAGATTAACATTCGGATTCCCTTCACTTCACCATGTATTGAAAACACCTCGGTTTTGCACATGTCATCACACCAAGCCTATGCTCCTCCGCCTTCCGTGGTGAGCCCGTTCTCCATGCCTGTTGAAGCAACATCTCAAGCTCCTTGAGCCATTAGCTGAGCTCACCCACTCTAGATTATTTCGTAGGCTACTTGAATTCTGAGCTTGACCCCTGAGCTCAAAATCCTACTTAAAGCTTCTTCAAACATAGGTCGACATGCCTACCAAACGATTCTACGGGATCAAACATTGCCTTGGTCCTAGCTCGGGATGCTTACTTCGCTCTGGGTCTACATCAAACACCTCACCACGATGCCTACTGAGCTTGCCATACTTTCACTATGGCTCGGTTCTATGGATTCCACGAGATCCCAAATCAAAGCCTCAACACTCTTGATGTGCCTTGCACTTTTCCTTGCAATGACCAAGCTCCTATTTGACAGCTTCTTCGAGCTACCACTGCTGAGTTCTAAATGCCCTATGGGTCATTTAACTATTCAGCTCTGGGCTCTTCCTCTCATGCCAAGTTTGATGAAATTCCAAGCTACCTATTCCTTGTGTCCAGGCTTGTATTTTCCATGACACCCACCTGTGTGCATTGTGAAAAATCTATTACAGTTACTGATTATTAACCTCCTATATTGTAAGATTATTTGATCAACAAATATTGGAAAATAACAAAACTGTAACTTCACAAATACAAACACATAAGAAATACCCAACAAGGTGAACACAATATTTTTGGACAATTGTCCCTAGAAAAACCCCATAGGGAAAACCAGTACTACAAATGAGAAATATATTAAACTTCAGCAAATCAAGAGATACAAATACTGCTTGCCTCTTACTGGCAGAGCTCCGACAATCTCCTAATCCCTCCTGCTGATATTCCTCCACTGCTATCTCCAACGCTATCACTGTGCCCTTGCTAACACTGCAAGACTACTTGCTAACACTGCAAGTTTCTCTCAAAACTTCCTTGTTACAAATGACCCCAATGACCTCCCTTATATATACTCTCGTTGAAAATCAATGGCCGAGATTAATACAAATGAACGGCCTGAGATTAAGAAAAACTCAATAACCATAACAACCTTGGTTATGAGGTGTCACCTAAAAGGAGTCAATATTAGATAACAATTGTTCTTATCCTAACAATATTTGTTTGACAAAAAAAACTATTTCTCTAAATTCTAGGCTGTCCAAATAACAATTGGATGAGGAAAAACAACTGTCCAAGCTACAAACTACTAAGATTAACACTCCCTCTTAGCGAGGAAGTCTGTTCTGCCATGACACCCAACATCTCTCTGAAGAAGATAAATTTTTCCTCCCCAATGCCTTGTCAGAATGTCTGCTCCCTGCTGATCTGTAGGTAGAAACTGTAGCTTACAACCCCACGCTGTACACATCTCTGATGAAGTGATACTTGATGTCTATATGTTTTGACCTATCATGAAACACCGGATCTAGTCAACTTGATGCAAGTCTGATTGTCGCAGTGTATCACCGTAGTCTCAACCTTCTGACCAAACAAGGCTACTAGCAACTTCCGAAGCCATATAGCTTCACATGTTGCCATGCTAGCTGCTATGTACTCTGACTCTGCTGAACTCAGAGCACAGACTTCTGCTTCCTGTGAACCAAGATACAACTCATGATCCCAGACTGAAAACAACACTGAAGTGCTCCTCTTGTCGTTGTACTACCTGCCCCATCTGCGTCGTATCGCCCATCAACCTGATCCTCACCTCGAGATATCGAAGTCCATACTCGATTGTACCTCACAAATAACAAACACATGCTTTTCCGCAGTCCAATCATCTCTTGGCTCAACAATGAAATGACTAAGCGAGTTAACTGCAAAAGCTAGATTGGCATGGTATTGAACAAATACTGAGAGAACCAATCAACTGAATTGTTATAAGGTGGGGTCTAATCCTCCCCTGGATGTGTCTAACTTCCTCCATGTCATGATATGGGTGTAACATGGCTGTGCAATCTTCCATCTGAACATTTCAAGATTTCCATGCCAATATTTCCTGCCAAGGAAAATCTCTCCATCTTCTGCCTACCTCCATGCCTAGAAAGTAGTGCATAGAGTCCCAAATACTTCATCTCGAACTCCGATGCAAAGATACCTCTTGCATCTTATATGAGCCCCAGGAACCTGTAAGAAAACAGTCAATCTACATATAATAAAAAAGAATGAGAATTCACCTCCAACTACAAGGTAGGAGAATTAGCATCTGCCTCACTCTTCACAAAAAGCCCTTTCCTGCAAGTAATTATCAATGCGCTCATAACATGCTCTGGGAGCTTTACTTGAGTCCGTACAACCTATCTTCCAATTAAACACGTGGGTATCTTTGTGGTGCTATAAAGCTTATGTTGTTTAGGATACCTCCTCTTTCAACTCACCATTAAGAAACGCTGTCTTGACATCCATTGATGGATCTGCCATCCCATTTGTCTGAATGAGATATACAGCTCGTATAGAAGTACCTGGCAAACTGGGAGCAAATGTCTCCTCGTAGTTATTCCCTCTTTCTGAGAGAACCCCTTTTTGCCCATTGAACCTTGCCTGATATTTCTCGATGACTACATCTCACCGTGCTTGATCTTAAGATCCAAAGTGATCCAAACCACTGCCCTATCTGGTGGTATAGGCACTACCTCCCACCCCATCATTTACAGAATTGAGTATTACTCCTCACCATGTTTCTTGCCCACACTTGATGGTGCAGCCTCCCTGATAGCTAGAAGGTTCATATCTACCAACATGCTAACTATGCAACATAGGCATCATACATGGCTAGTGGTTTCCGTTGTCTATCACTCCTCTAGGAGTACACACTCTTGAGTATCTTCTGTGTCTGTTGTGACCTCACAGTCGTGCTGCCAAACTATAGAGGATGAAATCTCCACCTCCAGTCTTTTTCTTTTTTTTTTAGGCATCTCCTTGCACCTGTTGCTCCATACTTTGCAAAACTCTCTCCTCCTGCGTCATGCTGTACTTAGTAACTGTACTCGTTGAGCTTTGCTCCCCTGGACTCGATGATTGATACTGCGAGATTCTGTGGCTGCTACTCTGATCATTACGGAAAATGATAGACCTTATAACTGCCTTGTCCTCCATGGAAACTTGAATCCACTCGAACAATAATCCTTATGGTCCCCGGGAATGAAGATCCGATATGCCTTAGAGGTTTCACTTGTACCCCACAAAGTTACCTCTTAATGAAGTCTGATTCTAACTTTGTACGTTGTATCCTTAGGAATGTGGGACAATATGGCCAAACCCCAAAGAATCTAACGTGAATGACATCTGGCTTCTTCCCAGTGAATGTCCTCTGGTGGCATTCCTCCCTAGTACATTATGTGGGAATGGAACTCTATTCTGTATGTATACTGCTGTATTGCATTTGCATCTGCCCACAGATAACGGCGTGGTAACGGGGTGGTAAATCTTTGTCATGCAACATAGCCCTGATGTGCCTCGTTATTAGACGGTCTTTCATTTCAGCAAATCCATTATGTGCGGGATTGTAGGAACAGTCCACTATCTCTTGAGTTCCTTCTCTGTATAGAACTCATGGACTCATGTCTTGTACTCGCCTCCATTGTCTGACCGAAAAGAATTTTATTTCCTTCCTGTTGAATTCCCACAAGAGCTTTGAACTCTTGGAAGAGACCGGAAACCTCATCCTGGTCGTCTTCAAGAAAGTATATACATTCTTCCTGGAGAAATCATCCATAAAGTAACAAAAGTACTAATTACCTTTGAGAGACTTCGTCGGAATGGTCACAAAATCTGAAGTAATAGATCAAGAGAACCACCCTTGGATATGGTTGTCACTCCTTGGAATATGCTTTAGCAAACTCCCCAACAGGCATCCCTTACATACAATCCATCGTGTCGGCTCCACCTCAGGAACACCGTCACGGTCTCATGAAGTTAATCTTAAGGGCTCATGATGGATATGGCCCATCCTTCTATGCTATAGTCTCCTGATCTCTAAGAACGTGCTCATGAGTGCTAGGAAGATCAAAAACTGAAGCCTAGAAAAGCCGACGATCTAACCCAAAGCTGTGGAGTTAGATTTCCAATGGCTTGTGATTTGATCAAGACATGTGCCCACTCCTAAAGAGTGTACATGCACCTTGTCCGAAGGACAGATACAAAAATCAAAAAAATTCATCCTAAGACCTGTGGAACATGCCCAACACTCTATGAGGGGAATAATCTTACCACTCTCCCTCTGAAAATGAACAGTCCTTTCCCAAATGAGTTGAGTTTGGACATGTTCCATAGAGAATCGGATTCTGGTGCTCTCTCCTTATAAAGGGAGAAATTCTTAATCTGTCATATGATATGAAGACCACTATATATATGTACCATAAACATCTGTGAGGTTGCGCTAACCATACATGCTATGAGTGTAACCTCATCTCCATTTATACTAGAGAGCTCATCTGCAATGATGAAAGCCGCAAATTGCTTATTTCCTTTTCTTTCATTCTCTTCCTTTATAGGACAATCGCTGAAATAGTGGCCAAACTCGTGACAAGCCATAACACGGATCTTCGAAAATATTTCTCTTTCTTTTCACCTTCGTGACATTTGATTCTTTACTAGACCCTTCTTTGCGATCCCTTTACATGATAGGGCAACATTTTCCTATTCCACATCAATTTTCCTGGACTCTATTGTTGGCTCCAGTGACAAGATTAGTCTAGATCCTCCTGAGTTAAAATCACTTCCATAGTCGCTACAACTCGAGTAAGGTTGTCTCGTCCTTGTGGACTTGAAAAAGAAATCAAACTGCCATTAGTAAACCAATTTAGGGCTATTCTCACTAGTCGTTCATCAATTGGCTTGTCTCAAACAGCGGCCAATTCATCTTGACAACGTTATCTAAGTCTAGTGAGGGTTAACTGTGATGTCTCTCCCTTATTCAATCTGGGTATCCTCAAACTTCCTGAGAATTAGCTTCCCATTAGTGGTAGCATTCTGGAAGATTCATAATTGCCATCCCACATCGTTTTCACTATATTAACTATACAATAGTGGAACAAATGATCCTTGACCCTAAAGAATCAGCCTCTCGCTTGGATCTCCTTCTTATAGCTATGAGTTGTGTGCATCGTAGGTATAGGTACAACAGTTGGTCAATATTCCTGAGACCATTATCTTCCAGCAATAGACGAAATTCTGGACTTTCCAGGACACCAAAATTCGAGCTCCATCCAATCTATCCTGGATCTCTAAACCTGTGAGGCAATCTTAAAAGAAAACAATAAAAATAATTTTGAAGAGGTTAAAATGGGTTTTATAAAAACCTCACTGTCTTTCACTAGGGTAAACTTTCTACCCGAAACTTAGCTATGATCCATGTGAAAACTTATCACAGTACTGATTATTAACCCTCCTATATTGTAAGCTTATGTGATCAATATATTGGAAATAGAAAACCACAACTGTAAACTCACAAATACAAACACATAAAGAAATACCCAACAAGGTGAACACAATATTTTTGTACAAGGTCCCTGGAAAAACCCCGTAGGTGAAACCCCTTACTACAAATAGAATATATAACTTCAGCAAATCAAGAGTACAAATACTGCTTGCCTCTACTGGCAGAGCTCCGACCATCTCCTAATCCTCCTGCTGATATTCCTCCACTGCTATCTCCAACGCTGTCACTGCGCCCTTTCATGCTAACACTAACACTGCAAGACTACTTGCTACACTTGCAAGTTTCTCCTCAAAACTTCCTTGTTACAATGACCCCAATGAGCCTCCTTATATACTACTCTCCGTTGAAATCACGACCGAGATAAAGCAAATGAACACTGAGATTAAGACAACTCTATACCCATAACACCTTGGTTATGAGGTGTCACCTAAACGGAGTCACTATTAATAACAATGGTTCTTATCCTAACTATATTTGGGGGGGTTGGAAAAAAAAACAAACCTATTTCTCTAAATTCTAGCTTCCAAATAACTATTGATGAAGGCAAATAGCTGTCAAGCTACAAACTACTAAGATTAACATGCACACTTTATCTCCAAACCCTTCTTCGAGTGCCATGATTACCACTACAACCTCGCTCGGGAACTCCCTCCACTTAGCTTGGGACCTGAGCCTTGTTTCACCTGCATGAGCTCACCCTAACTATTCAGCACATCCTTAAGTCTGTTTAGATCTATTTTTCAATCACAATTCATTCACAGTGAGCCCAATCAACTCAAACCATTTCCTTTCTTTGATCGAAAACTCACCATCATCCTTTGATGCACAGTCAAGTGCATGGGTTGATGAGCCATTTCCTTTTATGGATGAGATAGCTCAGTCTTCAAGCTTCAATATCTTATGTTAACTCATCCTTATGCTGCACATCTTATGAAACATATCAATTTAATCTTGTCATGTTCGGATTTAGGCTTGTTTGTGATGGCTCCCTGAACCGCTATGACCCTAGCTCGGCTGTCGAGTTATTTCCTGTGCCGTGAGCTCCCTATGCCAAGCTCAAACCATACACCTCACTGTGTCAAGTGAGCCACCTCACAACCTAGACACCCTTACGAGTCAATCTTCACCTAGTGGTCTCAAACCTACCTTGACATGCCCAAGCTTCTCCACTATATTGATTCATCAATTTTATCTTTAACTCAGTCCCTCCAAACTTGTGTCAACTCTGCTAACTCACCTCATCAATTCTCATAGACAACCACGAAGTTACAAGATCCTCACAATGACTTTCATCTATCTGCTCATTCCATCCACAATGAGTACACAGAGCTCGACCTCTACCTCAATCACTTGCTCACTGTGAAGACCTCGACGACCATCTCTTTATGAGCTCAAAATAGGATCTCCCAACATGAAGCCTCTGAGTCCTTTGTGTATCTTGCATTTGCTCTCGTAATGGCCGAGCTTCATTCACGTGCCATTTTCAAACAACATTGAGATAAACTTGGAAACCTCTCTACCATATCGATTTTCACACCAAGTGCCTCGACCTACGTGGTTCTAATTCAGTGCCAACACATACAATCCCAAACTTGCCATTCATGCTCGAGTTGTATATCAACTCTACCCCATAATTATGTCCATCCTAGCCTGTTGAGCTATTCCTATGTATTCACTAGCTATTAAACCACTCGACGAACTTGACCAAATTCCTGTGCTAACCCACTAATACCTACTATTCCTATCATTCCTTCAGCTCGCCGAGTTTCTCGGCGAGCTATTCTTAGCTCAATGCCATGTTGCCTTCCAAACATGATCATATCTTTATTTTTGATCTTTTGGGGTGCATCTCTTGAACTAGAGGATCATGGAAGCATAATAAGAGCCCCTAACATGACTTACCAATTTTGATCATTTTTTGCTCATGATGACTAGAAGTGGGCCCACCGGGGCCAATTTCCAACTTAGGAATACTTGGAACCTTCAACACCCAAAAAAGAGAATAATAACTCAAGATGACTTTGAAACTACCTGGAACACCATGAACATTCCCTAAAGACAAAATTTCACCTGAAATTCCTTTGGAATGTTTCATGAAGACCTTCTCGGGGCCATGGATCCTACTCCCTCTTAGCGAGGAAGCTGTTCTGCATGGACACCCAACATCTCTATGAAGAGATAAATTTTTTCCTTCCCCAATGCCTTTGTCAGAATGTCTGCTACCTGCTGATCTGTAGGTAGAAACCTGTAGCCTTAACAACCCCACGCTGTACACAATCTCTGATGAAGTGATACTTGATGTCTATATGTTTGGACCTATCATGAAAACACCGATTCTTAGTCAACTTGATGCAAGTCTGATTGTCGCAGTGTATCACCGTAGTCTCAACCTTCTGACCAAACAAGGCTACTAGCAACTTCCGAAGCCATATAGCTTCAACATTTGCCATGCTAGCTGCTATGTACTCTGACTCTGCTGAACTCAGAGCCACAGACTTCTGCTTCCTCGGCTGAACCAAGATACAACTCCTGATCCCAGACTGAAACAACACCTGAAGTGCTCCTCTTGTCCGTTGTACTACCTGCCCAATCTGCGTCAGTATAGCCCATCAACCTGATTCCTTCACCTCGAGCATATCTAATTCCATACTCGATTGTACCTCCCAAATAACACAACACATGCTTTTCCGCAGTCCAATGCACTCTCTTTGGCTCAACCATGAACTGACTAAGAGAGTTAACTGCAAAAGCTATATCTGGCCTGGTATTGACCAAATACATGAGAGAACCAATCAACTGCTTGTATAAGGTGGGGTCTACATCCTTCTCCCTGGATGTGTCTACCTTCCTCCAATTCATGATCATGGGTGTAGACATGGCCTTTGCAATCTTCCATCCTGAACCTTTTCAAGATTTCCATGCAATATTTCCCTTGCCCAAGGAAAATCTCTCCATCTTTCTGCCATACCCTCCATGCCTAGAAAGTAGTGCATAAGTCCCAAATCCTTCATCTCGAACTCCGCTGCAAGATCCCTCTTGCATTCTTCTATGAGCCCCAGTGAACCTGTAAGAAACAAGTCATCTACATATAAAACAAGAATGAGAATCTCACCTCCAACTACCAAGTAGTAGAGATTAGCATCTGCCTCACTCTTCACAAAGCCCATTTCCTGCAAGTAATTATCAATGCGCTCATACCATGCTCTGGGAGCTTACTTGATTCCGTACAACACTCTCTTCAATCTACACACGTGGGTCTCTTTGTTGTGTGCTATAAAGCCTTCTGGTTGTTCTATGTATACCTCCTCTTTCAACTCACCATTAAGAAACGCTGTCTTGACATCCATTTGATGGATCTGCCATCCCATTTGTGCTGAAATTGAGATACAGCTCGTATAGAAGTATACCTGGCAACTGGAGCAAATGTCTCCTCGTAGTCTATTCCCCTTTCTGAGAGAAACCCCTTTGCCATGAACCTTGCCTTATATTTCTCGATGCTACCATCTTCACCGTGCTTGATCTTATAGATCCAACGTGATCCAACCACTGCCCTATCTGTTGGTCTAGGCACTACCTCCCACACATCATTCTACATAATTGAAGTATACTCCTCAACCATTGGTTCTTGCCACACTTGATGTTGTGCAGCCTCCTGATAGCTAGAAGGTTCACTATCTACCAACATGCTAACTAATGCAACATAGTCATCATACCTGGCTAGTGGTTTCCGTTGTCTATCACTCCTCCTAGGAGTACCCACTAACTCTTGAGTATTCTTCTGTGTCTGTTGAACCTCACAGTTCTTGCTGCCAACTATAGAGGATGAAATATCAACCTCCATGTCTTCTTGATGCATCTCTCTTGCACCTGTTGCTCCATACTTTGAAAACTCTCTCCTCCTGAGTCTATGCTTGTACTAGTAACTGTACTCGAGCTTTGCTACCCTTGACTCGATTGAGTGATCCTTGGAGCTTCTGTTGGCTGCTTACTCTGATCATCTACTGGAAAATCTCTAGACCTTATAAATGCCTTGTCCTCCATGAACTTGACATCACGTCGAACAATAATCCTTCTGGTCCCCGGAATGAATATCCGATATGCCTTAGAGGTTTCACTGTACCCCACAAAGTACCCTCTCTCTGCAGTCTGATCTAACTTGGTACGTGTATCCTTAGGAATGTGACAATATGCCAAACTCCCAAAGATCCTAAAGTGACTGACATCTGGCTTCTTCCCAGTGAATGCTTCCTCTGGTGTCATCCTCCCTAGTACCTTATGTGGAACTCTATTCTGTATGTATACTGCTGTATTGCATGCCTCTGCCCACAGATAACGGGGTAAATCTTGGTCATGCAACATAGCCCTTGATGCCTCCGTTATAGACCGATTCTTCCTTTCAGCAACTCCATTCTGTTGCGGATTGTAAGGAACAGTCCACTCTCTCTTGATTCCTTCTCTGGTATAGAACTCCTGGAACTCATTGCTTTTGTACTCGCCTCCATTGTCTGACCGAAGAAATTTTATCTTCCTTCCTGTTGAATTCTCCACAAGAGCTTTGAACTCTTGGAAGCGACCGAAAACCTCATCCTTGGTCTTCAAGAAGTATATACATGTCTTCCTGGAGAAATCATCAATAAAAGTAACAAAGTACTCATACCTTTTGAGAGACTTCGTCGACATTGGTCCACATACATCTGAATGTACTAGATCAAGAACACCCTTGGATCTGGTGTCACTCCTTGGAAAATATGCTTTAGCAAACTTCCCCAACAGGCATCCCTTACATACATCATCGTGTTCTGTGCTCACCTCAGGAACACCTGTCACTGTCTCATGAAGTAATTTAAGGGCTCCATGATGGATATGGCCCATCCTTCTATGCTATAGCTCTCCTTGATCTCTAAGATTACTGTTGCTCATGAGTGCCTTAGGAATATCAAACTGCAGCCTATAAAGCCGACCGCTCCTAACTCCAATAGCTGTGGGTGATTTCCAATCCTTGTGCTTGATCAACACATGTGCCCCTCTAAAGAGTACATTGTACCCTTTGTCCTGAAGGACAGATACAAAAATCAAATTCATCCCTAAGCCTGGAACATGCAACACATTATGAAGGGGAATAATCTTACCACTCTCCCTCTGAAACTGAACAGTTCCTTTCCCAACTGAGTTGAGTTTGGACATGTTCCCCATAGAGATCTGGATTCTGGTGCTCTCTTCCTTATAACTGGAGAAGTATTCTCTAACTCCTGTCATATGATATGACGCCCCACTATCTATGTACCAAACACTCTGTGAGGTTGAGCTAACCATACATGCTATGAGTGTAAACTCATCTTCCATTCTACTAGAGAGCTCATCTGCACTTGCTGAAGCCGCAACTTGCTTCTTTCCTTTCTTTTCATTCTTCTTCCTTTCTAGGCAATCGCTGACATAGTGGCCAAACTCGTGACAGCCATAACACTTGATCTTCGAAAAATCTTTCTTCTTCTTTTCACCTTGTGAATTTGATCCTTTACTAGACCCCTTCTTTGCTTTCCCTTTACCTGCTAGGGCAACATTTTCCTATTCCACCTCACTTTTCTGACTCTTATTGTTGGCTCCATTGACAAGACTTAGTCTAAGATCCTCCTGAGTGAAATCACTCCATAGTCGATCCCAACTCGGTAAGGTGTCTCGTCCATTGATGACTTGAACAAAGACATCCCACTGCTTAGTAAACCCATTTAGGGCTATTCTCACTAGCTCGTCATCACTTGGCTTGTCTCCAACAGCTGCCAATTCATCCTTGACAAGTCTAAGTCTAGTGAGGTAACTTGTGATGTCTTCTCCCTTATTCATCTGGGTATTCCTCAACTTTTCTCTGAGAATTAGCTTCCCATTAGTGGTAGCATTCTGGTACAGATTCATAATGGCATCCCACATCGTTTTCACTATATCTAACTCTACAATATGTGGAACAATATGATCCTTGACACCGTCAAGAATCAGCCTCCTCGCCTTGGCATCTTCCTTCTTATATGCTAAGAGTTGTGTTGCATCTGTAGGTATAGGTACAACAGTGGTCACATATTCCTTGATACCATTATCTTCCAGCAATAAAGAAATTCTGGCTTTCCAGACACCAAAATTCGAGGCTCCATCCAATCTATCCTGATCTCTTAAACCTGCTGAGGCCATCTTAAAAGAAAACAATAATAATAATTTTGAAGAGGTTAAACTGGGTTTTATAAACCCTCACTTTCTTTCACCTAGGGTAAATCTCTTCTACCCGAACTTAGCTCTGATACCATGTGAAAAATCTATCACAGTTACTGATTATTAACCTCCTATATTGTAAGATTATTTGATCAACAAATATTGGAAAATAACACAACTGTAACTTCACAAATACAAACACATAAGAAATACCCAACAAGGTGAACACAATATTTTTGGACAATTGTCCCTGGAAAAACCCCGTAGGGAAAACCAGTACTACAAATGAGAAATATATTAAACTTCAGCAAATCAAGAGATACAAATACTGCTTGCCTCTTACTGGCAGAGCTCCGACAATCTCCTAATCCTCCTGCTGATATTCCTCCACTGCTATCTCCAACGCTATCACTGCGCCCTTGCTAACACTGCAAGACTACTTGCTAACACTGCAAGTTTCTCTCAAAACTTCCTTGTTACAAATGACCCCAATGACCTCCTTATATACTACTCTCGTTGAAATCAACGACCGAGATTAATACAAATGAACGACTGAGATTAAGACAACTCAATAACCATAACAACCTTGGTTATGAGGTGTCACCTAAACGGAGTCAATATTAGATAACAATTGTTCTTATCCTAACAATATTTGTTTGAAAAAAACAACTATTTCTCTAAATTCTAGGCTGTCCAAATAACAATTGGATGAGGACAAATAGCTGTCCAAGCTACAAACTACTAAGATTAACATGCATCACTTTAGCTCCAAACCATTCTTCGAGTGCCATGAATTACCACAACCAACTCGCTCGAGAACTCCCTCCACTTAGCTGTGGACCTGAGCCTTGTTATCACCTGCAGGAGCTCACCCTAACTATTCAAGCAAATCCATTAAGTCTGTTTAGATCTATTTTCATCCACCAATTCATTCACAGTGAGCCCAATCAACTCAAACCATTTCCTTTCTTTGATCGAAAACTCACCATCATCCTTTAACCCACACTTGAGTGCTTGGGTTGGAAATGATGCCATAGTTACCTTTTATCAATGAGATTCATTTTTTTCTTTGTGAGAGGCTTCAATGTCTTATGGTTAACTGGTCCTTATGTTTCTTCACATCATAGGAAACTTAGCAATTCTAGATCCAGTTCAATGGTCGTGATTGTAGGCAAATTTGTGATGGCTCCCTGAACCTCTCAAGTCCCTAGCTCGGCTGTCAAGCAATTACATGTGCCGAGAATTCCCTATGGAAAAACTACACAAAAGATAGACTTCTCTGTGTTCAAGTGAGCTCATTTTACCAATTTGGAGTATTTCACCCTCTACTAAGTAAATCTTCAGGCTCTGAGTCATCTCAAACCTGACCTTGACATGCCCAAGCCTTTTCCACTATCTTAATTGATCATTTGGGTTGATCTATTGACTCTAGAGTCACCAGCCAAACTTGTAGGAAATTCTGCTAACTCATCCGCAGCTGCAATACTCATAGACAACCTCGTACTGCTGCTACTAATTTATCCTCACATTGACTTTCAGCTGGGAATTTGGCCTCATTCCATCCACAATGAGTACACAGAGCTCGACCTCTACCTCAATCACTTGCTCACTGTGAAGACCTCGACGACCATCTGTGTTATGAGCTCTGGTATAGTTGGCCTTACAATCACATGGATAGCCTCTGAGTCCTGTGCTCTATCTCTGCTTAATATTGCTCAACGTACATGGCAAGTGCTGCATGTAACATCCCCATTTTCAAACATACATAGAGATAAACTTGGAAACCTCTCTACCATATCGAATTTCATACCAACGTTCCTCTGACCTATGAATGGTATATAATTCAGTGCCAACACACGTTCAATTTTTCATAACTTGTTCTCATGTCCAAATAATCGCAGTTGTGGATCACACAATTTACCTTTTAAAACTAATGTCCATCCTAGCCTGTTCAGCATATTTGCAATGATGGATTCACTTGAGCTATTCAGTGCCATTCAATCGAACTATAACCAGATTCCATATGTTGTTGTAAATGAATCGAAGATACCTAACTCGATCTCCCATTCATTCATATCAGCTCGCCGAGTTTCTCGGCGAGCTATTCTTAGCTCAATGCCATGTTGCCTTCCAAACATGATCCTATCATGTTAATTCATGCATAGTATAATGTATATACAAGGTTCTCTTGACCGTTTCCGGTTCATCGAAGTGATCCATTTAAGAAGCCCCTATCATGAATTATCTATTACTGATCATTCATCTGACATCCTGCATGACTTAGAACTAGGTGATTACCGGGGCCAATGCAACCAGCACTTAGCGAATACTTTGGCCAAAGATTTTCAACATGCAAAAAAGCATGAATCATAACTCCTGATGACTGTGATACACTACCAATGGAATACCATGAACATTCACCTCACTTCAAAATGTTCATCTAGAATAGTCCTTTGGAATGGTCTCATGACCAGTCCTTCCAATTAAGGCCATGTACTCTAATTTACAACTAGCAATATGAACGAGTATAGGGAGTTACTCATGGTAACATCCCCATTTTAAGATACTAGAACAAGGAAAAATAAATAAAAAAATATACAACGTTCCCTGTTATGAATTATATAATTCAAACACACGTTCAAGTTTTAATAATTGTTCTCTGCCCAAACAATGAAGTTTGGAACACACAATTTCCTTTTAAAACTAATGTTCTCCTATTCACATATTTGCAATATGGCAGTTACACATTCAGTGCCATTCATAACATATAACAGATTCCATATGTCAGCTGTAAATGACTCGAAGAACTATCGATCTCCCATTTTCATGGCTCGGAGTTTCAACGATCTCTCATTTCATGAATCATGTCAACTTACCGATCCTTCATGTTCATTCATGCATAGTATAATATATATACAATATGGTTCTCTTACTTGTTTCCAGTTATCGAAGTGATCCATTTAAGAATCCTATTTGAATATCTCAGTTATTAATATTCATCTGACATCCTGCATCTTAAATTAGGTGATCAGGACAACGCAACCAGCACTTGCGATACTTTGGTCAAAGATTTTCACATGCTTTGTATGATCATTATTCCTGTCAATGTGATACACACCAATGGAATACGTCCTTCACCTCATTTCGTCTGTTATCTAGAATGGTCTTTTCCTGGTTCCTACCAGTCCTTCCAATTTAGGGTCAAACTCAACTGTCCAACTAGCAATATGAACGAGTATAGGAAGTCACTCATGGTAAGTAAAGATATGTCAGACATACAGTGTCGTCCCTAGACATGTCCGTGTGTCTAGTTATCTTTAGTCCTATAACGGAGTCACTCCGTATACGTGATCATACTCCTATCCCCAGCCAAGAACTTAATATTCAGCTTATGTAATCTTGATGATTTAATTCGGGGAGGGCATTGTAATATGTCAGCTATAACATTGTGTCGTCATGAATATCCCCGCCTTCATGAAGACACCGTGCTATAGCTGGCATATGTCAAATGTCCTACGGAATCCTCCCATCGAGAGTACACATCCAGCTCAAGTGATTTGGTTATGATCTTAATATTTAAGATCAACTTTCAGTAGCCATGTTGATCCTTTATCCTCGTTCTTGTTACAGTTGTATGTAGCTAAGAAAGACTAAATCCTTCTTCTACCTTACTATGCATATTCTCCTTCATACTGAAGGGTTACATTTTCTCTACTTGGTTTTTTTCTTAATCCTTGGATTAAGCAAGCCCATTACCGATAGACTTAATAAGTTTAACCTATTAAACTTAACCAAGTTTTCCACAACTGTAAACAAATTCAGAATTCCAGCTTATTAGACGTCATTAAAACGAGGTCTAATTCTTCAATGAATATATTCATTTATTCTCCTTAACCTTACATAGTTAAGGTCTGTTAGCCCTGGATATATTTTCCCATATCCTTACTTTCTGAATTTAACATTCGAGGCTATTAACGGAGTCCGAATACGAAGTTCGGCTGCTCCTAAGTTATTTGATATTCCTTAGCTTTCAAGCTAATCCTGAATACCTATCAGTTATGAGATCATGTTCTTCCTAATCCTTTTTAATGTCAATTAAAAATTCATCTTAACCCAAGTATGAACTAATTGCACATTTCAACGTAAAAGTTGCATTTAGGTAAGAATAGATATCAATTCCTTTTAAATCCATCCAAGGACAATTGAATAATTCCAAATCAAGAAATAACATTATATTCCCAATTTAATCAACAATATCAAACTGATACAGTCATTAAAATATCACACTTGTATTTGTATTCATCAATCCATTTCATAATCCATACATTTGCCAGTCCAAATGACTGGACTTTGTTTATATTAAACAACGTTACAACTCATAAGATAGAAGAATGTAATTTCTTCTTTTCTCAATTCCTCGTAGAGGAATAATAACTATCAAATACAATCCATCTTCAGTCAATCAAAAGAAGTATCAGAAAACAACCATGTCTTCGTTTTACTCAAGTTCCATCTGTAAAATTACTTGCACGGGTCAGTTCATTGAACTGAGCATATTAAGCACTTGTCATTAAAATGAGGTGCTTCTAATTAACTGTCTCAATAAAAGAACCCTGCTTTTATGAAACGTTAATATGAACATCAACAAAAGATGGCAAGAATTAAGTATAAAAAATAATGAACAACATGACAACTGAAACATGTAATTACCATCCCAATCAATCAAAGGATTGCTGTCCTCTTTCCTAAATAATCATTACAAAAAGTAATTTCCTTCAATAGTTCCAGATTACATCATTTGTAAGAACTAGGAATACATAGTAAGCATAAAAAGAATGCTGTTATAACATAACTGCTATCCCTTCCCTTTCCCTTACATTAGTTAATAAATGCAAAGGATAAATTTGACTGAAAACATAAACCAATTTACTTTCCTTTCAGTTCATGCAACTCATTTGATTTCAAGTAATCAAATACAGATGAGAAAAGCAAACAGCAATAAAATGTAGATGCTTAAACCAAAGCAATACAAAATTCGTTCCTTAACGATTACAGATTTCTAACTGTATGAGAGAAGAAATGATCATTATTCCAAGTTATCCATCCACACTCCTATTTCTTTCCTCATGACTGTACTGAAAATTGAATCCAAACGAGACATCAATCAAAGATAACAGTTCAGAGTGAAACTTACAAAATCCATTCAGAATTCACTTTCCAACAGCAAAGAATAATTCCATTCATGTTCAGCTTTAAGTGAAAAAAAGGAAGAATTTATCATCCTTTCAATACTTCTTTTAAATCAGGCTCATACGAATACCAAAAACAGGTTGGTAAAACATCGTATCCATCATAGAAGCAAACAATATAAAGAATGCATACTATGTACTTACTGTACTAGAAGAATTCATACTTCTTTCACTGTATTCTAACCAAATAAACAGTTATACAGTCACTTAATCAATTATTCACACAACTTTCTATATCCATGAACGCACACAGTTCATAAATAACCATTTGCACATTGTTGTTACCTACAGCAAGTCCAATCCATATTGTACAGTGAAGCTCTATTGTTGCTATTTCCAGGACTCAAACAGCAAAAGAGAAAAATTCATTCCTTTAACTATTTCAATAAGAAAACATCCATTTCTTCAAACACAACAAGAATCACTCAAGTCGAGTTCATTTTTTCTTTTTTTGAATGACAGTGCAAAATCAGAGATCACACTGAAACATTTAAATATTCCGTTTGTACAGCAAAACACAACACTCAGAAAACAATCTAAATGCCACTATCACTTCCATCAAGCCGAACCTATAAAGTTCAATAAATCCCTCAATTACCGTTTCTTCCAAAATCTAAAACAACAGAAAAAGGAAGAACTCGTTTCCTTAACATAATTTCAGTAAAGAAACAATCATTTTCTTCAAGATGTAATAAGAACACCCAAGTCGTGTTTGTTTTATAATGACAACTCAACCCATATTGACAATAGAATGATTGTTCAACAATGAAAAACAAACTCACACAGCCTGTTCAGTTTTCATTCAATATGCCATTTGCAAAGAAATACCCAGTTCGAGTTCAAGTAATCAACATTGGCAATTCAACAGCATTAAATTTCACAATGATGTACCCAGAATACAATATTCATATATCAATATTTATCAATAAAAAACTTGCATAGAATATTATATGCATAAGCAAGGTACAGTCAGAACAGTGCTCACAGCAAGCTAATTCCCATATTTTTGAATTTATTTGGCACAGCAATAAAGCCAAGTTCGTATTCACGACAGATAGTCCGAATTCATCAAACCGCATCCACAAAATGCAATAGAATCATTTCCATCTAACAGCAAGAAGAATGACATAGGCTCATCAATACATTTTAGCTACAGAAATACAACAGCCTTATTATTGCTCCTTTTTTGTACACTCCAAGACCCTATACCCAGAGTCAAACCGCAATTCATCAAATGTTAATAGAATCAACATCCATCACAACAAGAAGAAGACATAGTTCTTATTCTCCTTGCACAGAAATACAAAGCCAAGTTCGTATTCACTCAAGTTGCAGTTGGAACTCAGAAGATCAAACCGCATTCACTCCACAATGAAAATCAAACTTTCCATCACAGCTTTGAGAAGAACAATATAATCATTTATAATTTCAGAAGAAAAACATGTTACTTTCTCCAACTTTCACGAATACCCAAGTCGTATTCGTCCATTTTTACAAAAGAATAAGCACAGCAATAAAATTATTACTATCACTTCCTTCAATGAGCTCATAATGCTCAATAAAACCCAATTACTTATTTCCTTCAAAATCTAAAACAACAGAAAAAGGAAGAGGAACTCATTTCCTTTAAAATTTCAGTAAAGAAACAATGTCAAACAACTCGCACGGCCTATACAGTTTTCATTCCATATAATACATTTACAAAGAAATACCCAGTTCGAATTCCCCAATACTGTCAAACAAGACCAACACAGCATGGCTGTATTTCCAACTCAATAATATGCAAAGATGTAGTTCAAATCTCAACAGCAAGAAAACGACTCTAGCCAAATCATCTCAATCATGACAGCAAATCAAATAAACCCAAAACCCCCTTCATCAGAAGAGCAGGGTTGTTTTAATGAGACAGTTTAAGCAAAGCAAGTAGTTTTAAAGAGAAGGGCTTAACATGCCTGATAATCTTCCTCGAAGCTCGAAGAAAACCATGTCTACATGAGGTATTTCCTTCCACGGCGAACAGCAACAAGCTTTCAAACTATCACCTTCCTCTACAGGCTCAGAAAATAGCCTTCAATTTCCAAAGAAACAAAGATAGCAACTAAACACAATTGGTTCGACTGAACCAAGAAAAACCAAATGCAGAGCAACTTCCCAAAAATCCAAACAAACACAATGAACAACCAAAAATTCCTCCATACTCTTTCCAAGGTGGGTTGGTCGCGAAGACCAAGAAAATTAAATGCATTAAAGGCTCTGCCTTTTTCCTATTTCCTCACACCACCGCCGACTCGGGTTGGCGAACTACCAATTTCAAATTTTGCATGGAAAACAGAGTTTAGTCTCATGACTAACTAGATGCCCTTAAATTTTACCTGTTCCTGACCAAACTTGGCATTGTCCACGCAAGGACTACATTCATTGCCTATTAAATTTCCTTCCATCCTTATCCTTTCCATCCCTCATGGGTCTGTGCGTCCCCTTCCTTAGGTTAGGATTTAGTTTAGGATTAACAATAGTGTTCATACCTAGGTCATAGGTTAATAGAACTTAGGTCTATGTTCACCCTTATAGATTTAAAAATCCACTTAGGATAGTAGTTAGGATATAAGGTAGAACTTAGGGTTTTAGATTAGGGTCTAATCCCCTTAGACACTTAATTAATCAATTTGATAAACAAGTCCTTTCCGACTGACATCCAATTTCAACACTGTGCAGGACATTTCGTCCCACGTTTCACATGCCTGAGCCACCCGCATCCAAATGCATTTATCGCCTTACGGGGTCTGGCGTTACAACAGTGTATGGTTCGGGAGAATCGAACCTTTTTCATTGGCGTCTAATGTGCCAGCTATTCATACCTGAAATCAGGTGTTGCACATTTATATCAACCTTCAGTGGTGGTTTAAAAGTAAATCGACAAAGCGATCACAAGAAGGCCACAACATACCTTGGATCAATGGAATTGATTCAAGGTGTGCTATCAATCAACGAATAGAGTTCAGCAAGCATACGACAGATCTGTCGTCATATCAGCAAACATACAAGCAATAATAACTGTTGTCCCATGTAAACAAATTACAGTATGCAAGAATCCAGATTAGCAACACATTCCTTTAAGATCAAAAATATATCTTAACATGTTTGCCTTCATTTCAGCAGTTACAACATTATGAAAAATAATCACCATGATAACTTACAAAAATGAGACCGTTACAACAAATCTCATAGCGGAGGAGAGCTAAATTTATAGTTGAGTGTTTGGAGAGAATGGATTGCTGAGGATTGAATCCAAGTTGGATGAAGATCAATGGATGGAGAATTGATGAGAAGATGTAGGGTCCTAGATTATAGAGATTTCTAGAATTTGATAGAGGTTCTAGATTTTTTTAGAAACCTCCATTGAGGGATTTAGATATTTGAATTTCTAAATATGAAAGAGGGAAATTTAGATATGCTTCTAGAAATAAAAGCCTCTAGATTTAGAGGTGAGGATATGATTAGGATTATGATTAGATTAGGTTAATAAATGATGATTGATGGGTGTCATTATTCCCTTCATTTAATCAACTTTAAGTTGATGTCATATTCAAACCAGGGGTGTGTCTAAAGCTATATGCAACAAGAAGAATCTTAGTGATCTAGTAATTGATTGTAGGTATTTTGTATTTTATAAGGGATATTTTCAATGTCTTAAGGACTTCTCGGTAAAAAACCTTATTGGAATCAAACTATAAAAATATGTTGGAAGGAAACACACTTTACAGAAATGAATTGCTGGAAATAAATACACTTTTCCTTGGAAGTAAACACACTTTACAGAAAGGATTTGTTGGAAATAAAAATTACAGAAATTTATTTGCAATTGATGAATCGTATCTGAGCTCTTTTTTCTGAGTTGGAAAGAAAGCGGAGCTATGATATTGCTGAAAATAGATGAATACTTACATAGGACAAGTCTACAACAGAACTGCAACTGAAGAAAGTGTGGATGCCAACTCAGGCCAAATCTAGGACATATCTAAGAACATCATCCTGGCCAAACATAGTCATCAGACCTGGGCACAAGAGGATCACTGGTTCTAAAACACAGTGGGCCCTAGCTCTACTCCCCAAGTAGTCTAGTGGACAAGTTAATTCTTACTTCTAACTCTTTTATCTTTTGCACCTGGTATAAACTCTAATGGAACTAAAAAGTTCTGAACCCACAAAAACCGGTCCCAGATATGTGAACCACAAAACTAGTGTGTCAATGTGCCCCACAACAAACATGTAAAAAAATCCCAATGGACCCAATAAACTAAAGTGCACAAATTTCTATATGTATATACAATTAAAATAAAGTTGCATTATAGTCTGCCTTAACTGTTCCACTGTTACGATCCGATTGAATCATGCCCATTGAATAGATGTTGGATGTCGAAAATGTTCTGAGCCTTTCAACTGTCTCATAATTATCTTGGATCTACACATTCCCTCCTACAGTCAGAAGTGTTCAAAGAGGTTAATCTTGGTAGTGAGAATCATTGCTTTGACAAATCACCGAGTCACAGTTTGGAATAGATCACCTATCCATAGTTCCAGAACTTCAAAAAATCTTCCGAAACTAAAGGAGCTAACTACATTTTCAAGGTTTGGAGGTGAGAAATCTCCATTCTTTGTCGCTTTTCTGTCAGGAGTTCCATGTAATATTTCACACCCTTGAGAAACTTCTTTACAGCCCAGGCAGCTACAATTATCGGAATCTAAGAAGCAAAAGTTTTGGAACTAGTTGAGCCAATAGCTTGCACGATTCTATGGGTTATTTAGTGTCCAGAACTAGCTTGGATGTTCCGATACTGTAAGCTATATCTGACCTCAAAAGCTACTTTATAAACATGCATAGAAAACTTCATGAATTCATTATTTCACCTGAATGACCTCACCAATAGCCTCCTCTATTATAAGCCTTGAGATTTCCAAGAACCAAGAACTACCTTGGTTTAGCAGGTTACTGTCTGAAGTTGGTGTCACATTGTAAGGTTGGATGTGCAGTAAATTATCAGAAGAGAATAAAAACAATACATCCTGAATTTCATGTCATATCATACTATTATTTACAAAATGCATAAGGTTAACAGCTCAATAAAAAGGAGAGTATAGATGATATCAGTCATAGTACTTTTAATGAAAGAATATTCTGGCCTCACCAATGGTTAGGGGCGAGGTTACATGGACACAAGATCGGTGCAAGGATGTGTCTTTGGTAGTTTGTAGGTTGCAGTTGTAGGAATACCAAATGCCTAACAGTTATAGAAGCTGTAGCACTTTCTACCAGTTGGTCTTGGATTATACCAGTTTAGCTTGTGCCATTAACTATTATATAAGATAAAATAGAGATACAAGCATAGCATCGATAGCAGTGCACGATTAGTGACGACATTTTTGATATTTTAATGCCCAAATAAATTAGAATATATGTACTAATCGACAATCCTTCCAAAAGGCTTAATAATGCCTCACCCCCACCCATTACATGGATTCTAAATGATGTTCAGTGGGACCTACTAGTTGGCCTGAATCATGTCAACATGTGGCAGATGTGTAAATGCTATAATTGATGATACTGACAGTAATATGTGTTAGCGAGTCTAAATGTGAAGTCGGTAACCACATTAGTAGGGTCGGATGTGTAGTAAATTGATACGAAAGCCCAAGTGGAAGGACAATATATCAGTTACCAAAGTTTCAACATTATGAAAGAAGGGCCATTCAAAATAAGTGGGAATAATGGACCAGAAGTAGAATGCAGACATGTGCTTGAAGTTTAGGTTGCAGTTTCAAACCGATGCAAACAGTACGAAGCTCTAGCAATTTCTATAGTAATTGGATGTATTCTCAAGTGGGGACCATGCAAACTCAAGCCTGTCGTAGATACCAAATCCCACTGGCACGTCTTGTTCCCCACAGGATAGTCTACAACCATATTCCCGAGGCTTTTAGTTCACTACTATCAGTTACTTGATGCGAAATCTGTTGTCGATGATAGGTAGAATCATAAATTCCTCTAAGTTCAGCACCCATTAATGTTGATCAGCCCAGGAGTAAGTATACACCTCATTTCTTGACATTTGCTAACCTTTTCCCTTCTACAAGGGCTGCTAATGCATTATCCTCCTAAGTGAATCCCTTCAAGGGGCCTTCCAGGAATGAGGTGTGATCAAACTTGGTCAAGTGGGCTAGACCACAAAATTTGAGAAATATTACTATGTTGTCACTTTATACCATAGTTACCTTATCCTATGCTATTTGTTTCCTCTCTTGTTTACATGTCTCCATCATTATGTTCATTTGTTTTCATTCATTCCTTGGTCTTTTCACTGACATTTATAGTCATCTTGGACCTTTGCCATGTATCCGTTTATTTCTTTGGATTCCATTCCCCATTGTATTTCACCATTTGACCTTAGGATTCCCCCAAAGCCGACGCAATTGTCTCATGGGTGATTGCGTCAGGCTTTAAGTTTCTTCCATGGATGACGAGATTGCCACCCACGGACATATCACATCAATTGCGTATATATACCCCTGACCTCTTTTGTCATTCTAGTATGAAGCAATCATTATCGTAAGCACTTCACTTTACTTTCACATTGAACATTTGCACACATATTCACGTCTAGTTATTAGACTTGAGGTTTTAGAGCTTATTCTTTTACATTTAGGTCACCATAATGAACTAGGACTAGAGGTATTCTTCTTGAGATTCCCCCTTCTCCACCCATAACCAATTCTCTCAATGTGTTGTTATCTCTAGGGAGGATCATGCATCAACAAGGTCACACTGCATAGTAAGTATTTCTAACCATTTTTTGTCCTTTGTTTCTTGTTTATTGTTGTGTGGATGGTTGGTCATTTATTACTATATGATTAGAGTAGATGTATGCTTTATTTGATCTATTGCTTTATCTTATTATGTTAGGCTCCTTGACTTTATCCATCTCTTGATCTATCTCATTTTGAATCCTAGTATGATACCTTTCTTTATATTAGGTATATAGGCCCTTGGAAATCTATAACTATCTCAGGTTAGGGCTACTATCCTCTATAATTACGACACTATTGCTCCTTGAGTACCTTTGGTATCTACATGTTGTGAGTAGGCCTAGATTTTATCCCCAACATTTGAAAACTTAGGCGGACTTCCATCTTAGCCCATCATACATTTTGGTGAACTCGACATGAATCCTACTTTGCCTTAGATTAGGTCAGGTTTTGCTCTATGTTTTTCATTTTTCCTGCTATCCTTATGCGATCGACCATTGTGTAAATTTACTTACACAACTAATCTTGTCTGCACATCCCAATATTCCTCACATTATGCCATTGCCCCTTGTGTAAACACTTGCATGACCGATCTCTTCAAGTTATTTTCCTACCTCAGCATTCCCAAATCTCCAATGCCATCAACCAATGTGTATCTCTGCACAGTTGATCCTGTTAGGGTTTTGGGGAAAAAAATATATCTTTTAAAGGCATATCCAGCTTTTCCTTATCATGTCCCCTCAAAAATTATCTTTCCAATCTCAATCTTCTTATACTCCAATTCTTTCATGCCAAACAATGTTACTTTGAGGCCATCATCACTTAAGCAACATTTCTTATCTTCCATTAGGATTGACACCATTATTCACCACATCCCAACATTTCCTTCCCCTCCCAAAGTGCCATCAACCTATGTAACAAATTCATGATTGATGTCGTCCGAGGCCATTCCTTCATCTATCCAGGTCGACGAAATTTCGATCACGTCAAGGCCTAACCTTACATATGGTTGTAATATGGTAGAACTTCAAAAGATCTATCCCAAATAAATCATCAAAAATTTGAATAATAATGAATACTTCACCCCTACCAAGGAGGGGCAAATAATCAAAGTTTCTCAAGACATGGCTCCTATGAAGGAAATATGTCTAAAACATCACTCAAAACTCATTAATCATGACAAAGTCTCCTGCAGCTGGAGCAACCCCCAACCAATCTCCAAAAACACCTTTACCAAATGTCCATACTAAGGATTCTTCCTTTAGAAGTCCTAATCCACCACATGATTCCTAAATCTCATGATTATCAAGTTGTTGGATCAAATGACCATTATGCAATCTTCCACAACTTCTAGCATGTTTGAAATGCAAAATCAGATTGTAACAATGGCTTAAAAACAAGTCCCTACCAGTTTTGATCAATATTCACCACCTCCTTTGCATTTGTATGTCAATGGTAATCCTATCCTTCCTCATTTAATTCACAATAAGGTTTCTTCAAACACTACAAAACGAACCCTTAGGTATTTTATGCATAAATTATACCATGATATAGGGGGGAATATCTACCATTATCTTATAAGGAGTGGACACAAACCAATACTCTATGCTACAACTAAACTCCTCGCAAACAAATTCCTTTGTAGAATATGCCTTGGAATGGTATAACCAACTCCTTTCACACTCCCTAAAAAATGTCGATCTAGAAACTTTAGTCCAAGCTTTAATGAAATAATTTTCAACATAATATACATAAAAAATATATTTCAAAAGTTTATTAATCTCAAACAATTTGCCAACGAATCAACTCATGATTTCATCAAGCAACATAATATTTTCTCTAATCAAGCAAACCATCGTCTTGATAATCAAAATATTTGTCAACTCTTCCTTAAGGCTCTTGTTACTAATCTCCAATATAAGGTCTGATCCTTCTCTTCGCCCAATATTGGAAGAGGCTCTTGAGTAGGCCAAGTGACAATCTACCTTACAAGAAAAATTGAACAACCTTATATACCTTTAAGCACCCTCAAATTCAACATATAATGCCATCAATCCCCAATACCTTTCTAAAGTAAAATCCATCACACATTCCTATTCGAACAATGGAAGTCAAAGTGTTATTTCTCATAACCCACACCATCTGCCTTTATCACATGGGTGAATTATTACTTCTTCCCATCACTCTTTTTGGTTTAATTCCTCCCATCAAACAACCCCCATAGGCTTCTTTCAATCCTAACCTCTTTTGTTGGTGACACACCATTATTGGTCACTCCTCATGAGGATCGTAGGGATATTAAGAAGGATGCCCTTTATTTCTTCCTTAGACCCCAATTTGAAACTAAAACCATTATTCACGAACAATATGAGAAATATCAATCCCTTGTACAAGCTCATAAAAATTGCCAATCTAGAATCAACTATAACCAAGAACATATGAAAAACTTTGTAGGTACTATTGAAGGATCCTATGATCACTACTTTTGGCCTCAATTCACAATGTGTCAATGCGGATTAAGGTTAATTATTGACATCAATCTGCACATAAGGATGCATCCAAAAACCTAAAAAACCTTCACCTACTAACCAAACATTTACTAAAACATCCCACACACAATTCAATGATGAGCCCACTCCCTCAGTTGAGCCTCATCCCAAGAGAATGTTTGGCCTTATCTTCAGCCACCTAAGAGCTTCTAAGTCTAAAGCCATAGAGTTTTGGCCAAAAACAATATGATTAATGAAGAAATCTTATTATGTGTTGACGATGCTTCCGCTTCTTATTTGTGTCATCATTCATGATGCCCAAGTAAGACAGATTCCTCATGGATAAAGGATCAAACATTAATGTCACTTCTTTATCTCTCATTCAAAATCTCAGATTTTCCATTGATGACCTTAAACATACTTGAATAACTTGTCATGGATTTGATAAAACTTGTCAGAAACCATTTTGGTTTTTTTGGCTCCTTATCACTGTAGAACCCAAGACCATATGCACCAAGCTCATAGTTCTTGATAGACCCCTTCCTTATATATCTTTTGTTAGTTAGACCATGGACAATCCAAATGCACACAGTTGCATTGTTTGGGTAACAATGCCTTAAATTTATCCACAAAAATCAATGATATATACATGATAGATTGATCCTGATCCCATGGTACATACCTATACACAAACTTGATCGATGCTATCATCCTTGCACATCTCATAGCCGACTTCTCATATCGATGTCATTTCACCATTTCCATATCTTGAGCTATATGACGACAAACACCAGCTTCAATGCCAATCTTGTCCAAATCAGATGTTGATCACCCTAATGAACTTCAAAACACTACTAATCAACTACTATGCTTATAACATAAACGATCATTGATTGGAGTCCTCTACTTTGTCCATCCTTGAGACTAGTTTCCTCCCACAGTAGATTCCAAACAACATCCTTAACAATGACATTGATCCCTCATCTCACCTTCATGATTTTGGACATCTCTTGATTGTAATGACATTTGGTATCCTTTTCTACAATACTCCATAGATCATCCACCTAGTCTCTCATCCAATATTCTTAGTAAGTTGGGGCATCTCTTCAAAAGAGACTTCATTCTGACATGTCATTACCTCTAATTACACTGAGGGGCATACATATAAGGATGCCTTTTCCCCTTTTCATCACGACTATCACATCATGTCATCAAACACCTTATAAATACATTGATGTACTCCATTATCAAAAGGGAATAACTCCAATGCAAACCTCTTCAACCACGTGAATAAAATTGTCTACCACTTCTTTGAGAGCATACCTACATTACCACGGGAGTGTTCTCCTCATGAACATAGATATGCACACCACCTTACATGCCATCAACTACATGCCCTTCAGATTTATTCCTTCTTATTCTACATAGTTTACGAAATGCCTCTTAAAGATTATAATTCCTTCTCTTTATAAGCATTCTCCAAATTAACTACTCCATCAACCAGATATTTTTCTCTATTTTTTCTTCCCATCTATCATTTCCCACTTGTGTCTCTACACAGACATTGTCTACCTATATTATAATACTTTGGGTAGTTTATTAATCTCTACATATAGGTCTGTTAACTTCCATGACATTGCATCTTGGTATCATCACCTTTTAGCTCACATGTTATTATCCTTATAACATCTACTTATTGGTTTTTTTGTACTCTTCAACATTTCTATCCACCCCAACGGTACTACCCTCCCTTATCACTACACTGGCTCCATGTCATAGTCATCTTAGCTAAGTGATTTATGTATTATTTTACTACTTATATTATAATGCGTTTCTTTTTTATTTTTATCATTTTTAGGGTTTCTAAAGAAGCCATTGCATGTACTATATAGGAAAGATCAAATGACACTATGAAGGTAAGGTATGAGGAAGGCATATTTCATGTTAGTGGAATTCATTATTTATTTCCTACACATACTTTTATTACTTTATTTATAGCATTTATTTTTTATTCTAAGGTAGTTACGTCAGTATTTTTCCAAATGCCATATCACATTTCACCATTATGACATACGATGATATTTGGTTGAGGCATATATATTACACCTCGTATTTGATGACTTGCTAACCTTTTCTCTTACATATGGGTTGTTGATGCATTATCCTCCTAAGAGGGTGCCTCAATGGGCATGTTAAGATTGGGGTGTGATCAGACTTGGTCACATTGGATAGTCCATAACATTTGAGAGATGTTACTATTATACCACGGTTACCCTATCCTCTCTTTGTTTCCTCTCATGTCCACTTGTCTCATTATGTTCACTTATTTACACTCATTTATAGTCTTACAATCAATTTCAGTTATCTTGGACTTTCTTCATTCCTTTGTTATTTATTTGGATTCCAATTCCCATTATTTTCCACCTTTTGACCTTCAATTTCCCCCAAGGCCAACACAAGAACCCATGGATAATTGTGTCAGGTTTGGTTTTTACCATGGCTGACAACATTGCCCACTCGTGATCACGTCATGTATAAATATCCCTTCACTCTTGTTATTTTATCATCACTCATTCATCATTATAATAACTTTACTTACACATTAGACATTTGCACACATATTCACATCTAGTTATTAGACTTGAGGTTTTGGAGCTTATCCTTTTGCATTTGTGTCGCTATAGTGAGCTAGGACTGAAGGTATTCTTCTTTATCTTTCCCCTTCTCCACCCATAGTGATTCTCACATAGTGATGTTGTCTCTGATGAGGATTATAAAAACGTAACATGACGTGGTAACATCAATAACACATAAGTTGGTGATAATATCAATTTGAATAAGACATTCTATGGGAGGACGTTTCATGTGAGTAATAGTAATGGGCACCTAGTCGACATCCATCTTGTGAGAGTGAAGTCATAGGAAAGGATGCAACTATGACATAACAACATTAAGGAGATAAGAAGTGTTAGTCCTAAGATTGATTTCATTAGGCTCATCATTGTGTGAATTAATAAGGTTGGTCAGATTATATACCACAACCTTGAGATGACCACTATAGCTAGGAAGGGAATAAACTAGTATGTTTAAAGTGTTGATATTCATGAAATGGAATAATAAAAAGATCCTCCAAAGTGGGAATCTTAAGTACAGACCACAACCTCAGGATGACCATTATAGATAGGAAGGGAATTAACTCTAGTATGTTTAAATTGTTGATATTCATAAAATGTAATAACAAAAAGCTCCTCCAAAGTGGGAATCTTGAATGTCCCACATTGTCGAAAGAGCTGTTGATGTTCGAAGGATTAGCTTCACCTTGTACTTTATAGATAACCCCTACACGTGCAAACTTAACACATTGGTAGGTGGATGATGTGACTTCATGCATGTGGTGAGTCCATGGTGGACCTAGGAGGGTATTAGAAGACAAGGGGATATATAAAGTGCACATAGCCATGGTTATAGGTAGCCAAATGGAAATCATTAGGGGCATCTATCGATGGTCATAGCCTTGACACACACTCCTAAAAAACTTAAGATTATGAATAGAATGACTGAGTGTCTCAATAAAATCAAGGGATGAAATAGAAGTATACAAATCTTCATCTATATGGGATATATTAACCATATTATGTCCAATTTGGAATGAAATAGAGAAGGAAGCATCACTTGTGTGAAATAGAAGCTCTTTGGGAATCATGTACTCAAGAGGGAAGAGAATGCACAAATAATTGTATGTACAAAGGGCTATTAGAATGGATATCTCTTCACATTAGTGTATGATAATAATTCTGGAGCCATGTAGGGTAGGATCCTTCCCTAAAGTAGGTGGAAGAGGAATATTCATAATGAAGAGGGCTAACATGAGGCACTCATGATGCTTAGTTGAGGTATGAATAAGATCTAGAAATGAAATTTGATGTAAGAGTTTAGAAATTTTTGCAAGGGGGTCCAAATATTTAGGTCCAAACTATGTAACAATATGAACCTATGGGAGTTCATGTCAAAGAGGTTTTGAAGGTGTGGGGTTTGTAGTTTTCTCTAGATTTTTTTTTTTTCTATGTCTACAAGATCAGCCATGTTAGAAATATCTACACAAGGGCTAATGCAATAGGGAACAAAAGGGATGATATAAATATGGATTGGATGTGTTGGTGCAAATGGGATGATGTATGTGAGGATTATGGAGAAGATACATATAGGATTAACCATGTAGAGGAATTCACACATTGGCCGATGGTTTTTATTTGGATAGTATACTCAAGATTTGAGGTTTGTTTAGTGGATGTTTCTCTTGGAGAACATGGATAAATGGTTTTGAAAGTTTTAGGATAAGAAAAATATGGATATGTATAGTAGAAGGATATGAAGTATTGTGTTAGGAAATCATGGTTAGTAATAACATGAGAAATTTTATGTGTTTGTAATAACATGATAATTACTCACATAAATAGTAAATATAAATTAGGCGAGTTGTTAGTAATACAACCCACGTAAATAGGGTTGTTAGTGGTATCATTGAGATTTACAACAATACTACATAATTGGGGATGAGTGGTTATGGGAGAGGTTATAGATTTCATATTTTATAGGAGTTACACATCTATATAATGTAATGTCATGTAGAAATGAATTTATAATGTGTTTTATTGATTATTTATTATATTTTTTACTGTGTAAATCTCTACCAAACTCACATATTAATGATGTTGATGGATGCATTATTGTTTAGAGTAGGACATGGAGTAGGATGTTCATATTTAGAGTGACCAGGGAGTGGGTAATTATAGACTTTTAGAAACTCATTGGCTTGATGAACTACCTCATGCCGATCACATTTTTGGTCTTTATTAGGTGTCTTGATATCCTCATCTAACCTCTCATGAGTGATTCCTTCATGATAGAAGTTAGTACCAAGGAGGAAGGTATAAGAGAATGATTGAAGGGAACACATTTTTTCATAGGAATGAACCCAATTAGCATGCCTCCAACAAAAATTT
The DNA here is from genome assembly GCA_019776745.2 of Taxus chinensis. NCBI lineage: Eukaryota > Viridiplantae > Streptophyta > Pinopsida > Cupressales > Taxaceae > Taxus > Taxus chinensis. The sequence goes on along the minus strand of CM034151.1, from coordinate 286,872,224 downwards.
CTTGCATCATGTCATTAAGGAAGAGGTTGAGAAGGGTCTATAACCATGGTGAATGGTAGGGGTATATGTTTTCTCAAATCCCACTTATAAAAAGGTTGGTGAAAATCATTTTTGGAGGAAGAATGGATGTGAAAACATCATTGTGGTTCAGGAGTATAATGATTAATTTTATGGATAGTCCTATTAGAAGATTTTCCCTGAGGAAGATTTTTTGTGACTCCGTCATTGGTGACATTCTTGTTTCTATGATGCATGAGAATGTGGACATTCTTAGATGGTTGTTTCTTAAGGGAAGGATTTTAAAGAAAATTCATAAGATAGTCTTGGCATTTTTCTTGCGTGAATTATTCTTCAATTCTAGTAGGATAGAAGGATCTCACATTATATTAAAGATAAGACTCAAGGGCTCTAAGGAATGTTTGAAATAGACTCTCATTATGCATGTTATGTTAAGCCTTAGTGGATAAGGTTTTGCACCTCTTGATGGAAGATTGTGTAGATTCATTTACAACTTATTTAAAATTTATGTTGTTTTTCAAGAAGATGCTGGTATTGGACTTCATTCACTAAATCCGTAACTAAGATTTCAAGTTTGAAAATAGAGTTGGTCAAAGGATTATGATACCAATCAAAAACATATCTTTTAAGTGTTTTTGCTAAGATATTAGTGGATGCATACAAAATAAATTTGATCCAATCCTTATAAAGTTTTCCAAAGGATTTGATGTGAAGGGGAGGGTCAATAGAGCCAACATAAGAAATGGAAGGCATGACCCCTCCAATGTCCATGAAAGTGATGTATATAGAAAGAATACTACTTTGAATAACTTGAAAGTGTTTTTCATGAATGGGAGGTTGGGAAATGGGTGCTCCATTGATACCAACTAGGACAGGGGGTGTGCTTTGGATAACCATGCCCCATGATACCATTTGTGGTCAATTAGTGAGTCGGGCCAAATAATTTTTCATTTGCAAGAACTGATTGGCCATTATGATTTTTTATTCAGTGAAGAAATTAATAAGTTGGATAACGAGGTAAGTAGGATCACTAGTTGAAGGTGTAGTGTTATTGATAGTATCATATTTCTTTTCTTGTAGGAGGATTTGTATAGTTAACATACAAGTCTAATTTTCTCATTATAGTGAGCCAAAAGTAAAAGGATAAGCTCCAAAACCTCAAGTCTAACAACTAGATGTGAAAACATGTGCAAATGTCTAATGTGCAAGTAAAGTGAAGTTTTTTGAATGATGAACGAGTAATGATTAAATGAAAAGAGTGGTCACACATATATACCCAATGTGATTTCATATGGGTGATGGCCTCAGCCATGGGAAAAACCAAACCCAACAAAATCACCCATGCGCGATTAAGTCATCTTTGGTGGAAAACATAAGGTCAAAGGGTGGAAAATAGTGGGGGATGGAATCTAATTAATAAATAAAGACATGAAAAAGGTCCAGGATGACCAAAAGTGGTGTAAAGAATAGAAATTAATTTAAAGAGGTGAACATAATACGAGATGTGGACATAATGGGTATAACATATAAACAAGATAAGAAACAAAGCAAGGATAGGGTAACTATGATATAAAGGAAACATAATGAAATTTCTTAAATGTTGTGGCCTATCCCACATGACAAATTTTTATTAGACCCCAATCATACTAGGAACCTCAAGGTACCCACTCAGGAGGGTAATGCATTAGTAACACCTACATAAGAGATAAGGTTAAACAACATAAAAATGAGGCATATACACTAATAATTGTTTTCAGAGAGAAGTTTTTTCTTTCAAATATGATTCTCTTCTCCCAAATGCAAATTAGGGGGGGAATGTTATGATTTATTAGTTATCACATGTTAGTGGGTAAAAATAATATTATATGCAGGAAATGATATTTTGTGTGTGCGACAGATATATTTGTGAGTGAGTTGTGATAAAAAATCACGTATATAGTGCTGAAGAGAGAAAGTGGGTGATACAGATCATAAAAGAGATATATGGGATTCATGGTTTTTAGATATAAACAATTGAATCCTAATATGTTGGAGCACATCATGCTATATAATGTAATATGTATTAATGAAAAAATTATTATAGTTTCATTGATTTATTAAAATATGACTTTTATTGTGTTAACTATGTAAAAAATTTATTAGTAATGCCATTTGGAAGTTAAGCATTAGCTGTAAGAGATAATGTAACTGACATAGACATGCCACTCTATCCTAGTCTAATATATTACACAATGTAATTAATCATACCAACATAAAGTAAAAATAAGGGTTAGTAATACTTATCTTTGTAAAAACACTTTCGACACATAAACTCCCACAGTTAGTATCCCTTATGAGAGAGTTGTGGGTGGATCATAAGAGGGATATGTAGAAGACCTAAGTAGAATAAATTTTGGGATTCCAAATACTTGTTAGACCTTGTTGGTATATATTCTATTCTCATTGCTTATAGCAGCCAAATTCTCCAAAGTAGACTCCTAAGTATAATCTTCACTAAATAATACATAATGTAATGGACAAAGATATACCACTCTATCCTAGACTAATATATGACACAACATAATAAATCATACCAACATAAAATAAAAATAAGGGTTAGGGATACTTATCTTTGTAAAAACACTTTTGACACATAAACTGCCATGGTTAGTATCACCTTATGAGAGAGTTGTGGGTGGATCATAAGAGGGATATATAGAAGACCTGAGTATACTAAAGTTGGGGATTACAAATACTTGGTAGAACTTGTTGGTATATATTCTATTCTTATTTCTTCTAGAAAATTAATGCTCCAAAGAAGACTCCTAAGTATAATCTTCACTAAATCCTAAACCTCTTAAGCCTTTAAGCCTTCAAGGCTAGATTTGTGAGCCAAATTAGATGATTTTTTTATGATGATATAGAGAAACTACAGAGAAAAGAAAACAATGATACTTATTTATAGGAGAGCATAACTTGAGGTCACTATTTATCTTAGCCAATGCCATCAACCATGGTCAATGAAATTGGTTGGAAAAAGAGTTATACTAGACAACATCAAATATAAATAGTTTGGCCTAAAAGTGAGGAGAGGAGAGAGAATGGAGGTAGAGTAAACACTTGGAAGAGGCATGAAGATGTGATAGGAAAATATGAGGGTGATAAATATTGAGGATATCAAGTATTCATAAAGGGATAGTAGGAAGGTAGTAAAGAGGCATGCTAGGGTGATGCTATGCATGGTGAATCTCTCACCAGATGCTACAATCAACCCAACTTCACTTCTCGTGATTCCTCTTAAGGTAAAAAATCAAGGAGGTTAATGTGACAACAAATTTCAAATAGAAATCATTAGTGAAAGCTAAAAATAAGGTGTATATATACTCCAAGTGAAGATAATTACATGCCACACTAATGTAACAAGAGATAAACATACTGTAATGAAATGAAAAATAAGTGATTGTAAATGAAGTAATTAATGAAAATCAAACTACATAAAATATACTTACCATGAATTACCTTTCCTTGAAAATGGATGCATGTTAACTCTCAACTCTGGATGGGACATAGTTTCTTAGGAAACCTAATCATACAATACTAAAAGGAGTAGATAACAATGCAAGTATATTCAGTTGAGTCAGTGAGTAGGTATACAAAATATATAGGGAAATAACTCATTGTAGGGTTCCAGGACATATCTGAAGATGAAGGCTAAGTCAAGTCTAAATGGCCTATGAAATATGAAAGGATATGTATTATAGGGTAGGTTTGAAGAAGAAGGCTAGGTTAGGACTAGATAGCCTAGAAAATGTCACAAGGTAATCAACCAAAGAAAAATATTGAAAAAGAGTATAAGATCGGTATATAAAGGTCTATGTCAGTTCCAGATAACCTTACAATGTAAGAGAAAATTAGGTTTGTAGGAACTTAGTAAAATATCAAAGGGTGGTAGTTAGGAGATAATAGACCAATTTAACATGCTTAATTTAAAACAAATAGGCATATAAGACTAGGTTAGGTTCATATAACATATAAGGAAAGACTAAATTAGGTTTGTGGGAACCTCAAAAGCATAATTGCATAAATGAGAAATAATCGATCATTCTAGAAGGTATATAAATAATGAACAATAGAATGTGACTCGTAGAATATACAATCATAACTAAGAGAAACATAAGAAAGATGATGGAAATGATAGAGAGAGAATATCGAAAGTCAAAATATGTGGAAGATACTCAAGTAGGGATGGTTTACAGTGGGGTCTTTAAACCTTGACTATCACAATGCTAAAATGTATGAAAGGAGATGGAAAAGGGATGCCTAGAAGATGGAAGAGACTCAAAATATAGCTTGTTTGACAAGGGAAAGTAATATTAAGGGAGAGAAAAATGAGCACCATCGAAACAAAAAAAGTTCTTTACTAGAATCATGACACTCTAATAAAATTGGAAAGACTAGGAGTATCAAAATCAAGGAATGAAGGAACCCAAATCTGCATGATTCGGCTTAGACTAATTAGTGAAGTATAAGTCTATCCCATGTGAGTCTATGAGATGCAAGAGAAGTAAAGGTTCATACCTTCCCACAAAGTGTTTCTTTCTCATTAGGGCCTTAAACAAATATCCATAGGCTTATTATGAGGGTTACTTAATTTTGTGCAAAGTAGCACTAATCAAAGATATGTAGCCTCCCACCATGGTTTAGAAAAATCTATTACACCACAAAGGACCTCAGGTTTTGTGACGAGGCCATGAAACCTTTGGTCTTGTGTCAGATAAGATATTTCATTTGAAAATCCTTGAATTTTCGACACAATGTGTTCTCAAACCTAGATATCTCCATTTTTAATGGTGATTCCTAAGAAGGATATGGAATCCTTAAAGACTTCCTGAGATACATGAAACATTATTATAATTTTTTTTATAGAAATTGTTCAGATGGTATATATGTTCTTTTGGAGATTTTGAATACATCAATATATCATCAATGTAGATTAACAAAAATGTAGAGAGGGACCCAATTTTTTTTTCCATCACCTTTTGAAATATGGAGGGCAATGTCTTGAGTCCAAATGGCAAGACATTCCACTCATAGTGGCCTCTTGGTACCATGAAGGTTGTTTTGATTTTTTCTTCAAGATGTAAAAAGATCTGCCAAAATCCAATTTTAAGATCAAATTTATTGTAGACCCTTGAAGAATTTAATCTCACAAATATATCATCCTTGTTTGGGATAATATGTTATAATGGCTGGATGAGCTTATTTAAGGGCTTATAATCAACTACTAGTCTCTTTTTTTGCCCTCACTTGTTCACTTCTCTTATTTACATAGAAGGATGCACACACCCGAGGGGAGTTGGATTCCTAAATAAAATTTCCTTGTAACAACTTTTAATTTCTTCTTCACATTTTGCTTTATCTTTAGGCTTCATTCCCCTATGACGTGCTTAGAATTTTGGAAAGACTTCTTTCCTTTATGGTCCTTTAAATGAATTCTATTTTGCAATAATGCTTTTTTCTGTGGAAAAGCTTGGGGATTTTCAGAGTAGATTTATTTCTTGATTATGGAGACAATATCTTTGATATTAATTTGACACAATGAAATGGATTTATGGATTCATTCATTGTTGGGTTCTTTGTCAGGCTTGATAGCAATATGAATAATAGTTCTACTGCTATATTTTCTAGGTATCTAAACTATAGGATTGAACAAGGAAATATGATCTTTGGTCAGTATGAAAGTTTCACAGTCCAACAATATATCCATTCCTATCAAACAACCATATGATTGCATATCATGCTGATAAAACTCAACTATTATTTGATATCCAACGATCCTAACTGGGACATAAGATAGGAAATGAGATACAACAAGTTTATTATCAAAGGTTATTTTCAAATAGGTTTGCTCCCAAAAATCATGTGGGATGTATATGGTTCGTAGTATACTAATGTCTGCATCAGTATCAATCATGACATCAAGAGAATATTGTCTTATATTGGGAATGTAAAAAGTAACAATAATAAATGGATTTTGAGCACTCTTTAAAATACTCACTTGTGGAGTTGGTTATTCTTCATCTGAAGTCTGGATGAATTGACTATAGGCTTATTATAGTAATTGTTGGGATTCCTTTGCATTCTCCTTTTGAAGCTCATCTTCTTCTTATAGCTTTCTAAATTCAACAATAACATTGGTTATGAATTTATGGAGGAAATTTATTTTTGCATGCCATTGTTTTATTGAAATAGGAGGATCCAATTCATTCCTTCTAGAGGGTTATCATAGTTCTAATGGGAAATCTTATGGAAATAGGAAAGGAAAATTCCTCTCTCCCTCTTCCTCTTCCTCTAAATCGTACATCTCTTCCTCTTGATCTTGTCTTTTGAGGACTGGTTCTGTAAAGAATATTTAGGATATGTACGCCATAAAGATAATCTAAATCTTCATCACATGTTGAGATTTCAAATTTGTATTTCTCTTTTTCATGTTGTAGGAGAGCTTTCCTTTCTTCTTCCTTTTATTTTTGTTCAAGTTCAACATTAATCTAGCTTGATGTATGTACTACAGATCTATCATCTTTTGGCACATATATGTTTTTCTTGTAGTATCCCATGATGGAAACTTATCATATTCATCTTGAGATTCATCTTGCTGATGACCAAACAATTTTGAATATGGTGGAATCAAAGGATGAGGAAATATAGATAGCATATTTATATTGGAAAAAAAAGGCAGGGAATCATACCATGTATCAAAGCTAGCAGAATCCATTTCTTCTTAAGAAGTATTCACAAAATTTACTTTCTAAACTTGTTCTTCTGAATCATACAATATGTCTGAACTTTTATAAAAAATTCCAGAAGTAAAGTAATATTTATTCTCATCTATGTGATTTTCTCTTATAAAATTGACATTTTATTTTCCCTTGTTGTTTCTCCAGGGCATTTATTAGCATAATTTTATTGTTTTCAAATGAAAAAAACATGATTATTTTTGTCATAGCTAGGAGATTTTTTGGTGAAAAACCTTTTTCTAGGAGGATAAGAATGCCTGATAAATTATTTCTTTTTATACTGCCATGTTGGTCCCTTCCACTTTTAAAAAAAGGAACATCTAGAACATGGCTTGTGTTTTGAAGAATTATTTTTATAATGCATGTGCTTGCATTCAAAAGGATCATTTTTTTGAATTTGGCAGAATTTAACACTTAAATCTTTTTGTTCTTTGACAACTTCTTTCTTGTCAATATTTTCTTGATAAAGGAAAACATTAGTTTTATTAATTATTTTATTAATGGCACCAAAAATTAATTCCTCTATAGGATGATTCCCCACTGATTTTCATTGTAAGTTAAAAATTCCTACAAGAATTATAGTATACATTTTACATATAACACTGATATTTCTTGATCTGGGACATATCACATATTCTTGCTTTTAAGAAAAAAATAATGTTCTTAAATTTATCATTTTCTATAGTTCCCATAAAATCATTGATCATTTCATCAGTAAGACTAGAAGTACCATGAGTGAGAATGGATTTTTGATCAGTTTCAAGAAGAGAATCCCACCATTCTTTAAGTATGCTAATAAAATATTGGAATTTCTTCTGCCACAATATGTTGATCTTTTTTGCACTATGAAACTAGTGTGTTATACCATGCAAACATTCCATGAGCCATCTCTTTTATTTTTGCAGGATCATCACATTATATTTTATACCTACTATGTGAGAAGATTCACTGGGGGTATATATGCTTTCAACATCTTCAACAGTTAGTTTAGCCATGGATATACTTCTGTATGAAGAAGAAATACTTTTGGCTGACTGGTCAACTTTCTTAATAACATCTAACCATAAGACCTTTTTGGAACAATATGGAATAATAGGCTTAAGAGGTGTAGTATTGGATTTTATGGCTTCATTTTTTTTTTGACATATCAGGAATGGGTTCTATTGAAGCTTATATGATATCAAGTTTAAGATTTTGGTTAATAGATTATTGGTGAATAATTGTACATGTTTTGCTATATTATTATGGTAGGTAGAAAGCTATGATCCTATTTCTTTTTTGGTATCCTCAACATTTTTTACTACGGGATTTGAATTTTTAGTAACCACTTTAGAAAATTCTAAAGACAAGCTAGGAATATCAAAAATTGTGGGAACAATAGACTTAATAGTTGAAGAAAACTTTTGTATATAAGAATGAATGGAACAAACTTTATTATTGAGTAAAGAGAGGAGGGATTTAAAATCACCATTATTGTAGAGATCCAAAGCCTTCAATGTTCATTCCATCTCTGCAAGCACATCTTGATGTGTTTTTGAAGTTTCATGGACTACTTTTACAACTTTGTTCATCCAATTCAACATGTTGGAAGATTAAGAATATTCCAATTCTTTTCCAACACTACTTAAATAACAACATGCAACATTTTGTTTCCCATCATAGGAAATGATCTCTATGTCTTCAAGAGGAGGAAGGTCAGAAACTAATATGTCCATGTTGACTTTTCTTATCATGTTAATTAATGGGCCATTATAATTTTTTTTTTTCTGATCATCTACTCGCAATATTGGCACCATATATAGTCATAATTTGGGTCATGAATAATGTTGTCATGTCTACAGATGATTTTTTTAATTTATCTTTCCTTTTGGGCTCCATTGTAGACTTTGTCGAAAAGTATGAGGTTCAAGTAGATATGGAAAAAGAGATTTTGGATAGTAGTTATTTTCTTATAAAAGATAGAGATACAACTTTAAAAGTTTCACAAACATTAATAACACTTTAGAAAGATGGTTGACTAGTTTATAAGGTTTTCTTAGTTAAAGTCCACTCTTTTGGAACCTTCATATCTGACCATGAAATCAGTCCAGGTTCTATTTTATTTGACTCTATATTAACATGAATCATCATGTTGCTTCCCTTGGTGAGACCATTTTTGACAATACTATGGAGGGTGTTGACAAGATGATAGATAATCTTATAGTGAATGATAAGTGTACAAGCTCTAAGCTTCATGTTTAGACCAGTTGTGGTAAGATGGAGACGTAGGACTTGCTTTAGAAGATTAAAATTTCAACTAGGATAAAGGGCATGCCAATGATATCACATATATATTTTTAGCTGTAATTAAATTTGATTGTATAATTTTACTTTTTCTATTGCCTTTTACCTAATTTTTATTTTTTATTTTATGGATTTTGAAAATTTTGGGTTTTTCTATTCCTCTTCCATACAAATTTAGAAGGCTAATAAAATGGGTATGAAAGATGATTAACAATATAAAGTTTATATAAAATCCATGATTCTTGGATACTCCTAGACTTATACCTTAATAAAGAGTGCTATCTTTCTTCTGACCTTAGTGTGCACATAGGGAGTGAAATATAAAAAGGTACATGATGAGCTATGATTGGGTTTCTCCATTCAATGTATATAAAGGAGTGTTACATTGACAAACATATTTAATAATTTCATTAAAAGAGATGGTAAATATGAATGGAAGACTAGTAGATAAACTATGGAAGTTGAAGTACAAGAAACACAACTGACTCTAGGAGACAAAAGTCACTTGAACTTTACTATTTTGAGATAAGAAAATGCATATCTATTTTTGGGATCTTAAGATAACAAATTTATAATAATATTATATGGGTTTTTAGGAGGAAGGTCACATTGATTCCACATGGCATACTATAAGAGATATAATCAAGAGATGAAAAGTGAAGAGTGATATCCAATAAATAGAATAGTGTGTAAATGCTACGAAGTGTCAAAAATTGAGAGGCATGAAGAAGAGTAGTATGTCAAAGCTACAAATCACATAAAAGAGTATGCCGAATCCATGAAATGTATAAAGCTAGTTAGTAATAAGGAAAATCTTTAAATTTTAATATTTACAAGATGTATATTAGATAAGAAGGTAGGAAAGTCTATGACGCATAAACAAATAGGTAATAAAGGATATAAGAGGAAACACAAGGTGTTAGTACCACGCTAATGCATGAAATATTAATATAAACACATAAATGTGTGTACAAAAAGTGAAACTATGTACAAGAATGATAGTAACGGAAAATCAAGCATAGTACTTTAGGAACCATGCATTCGTCAAATCTAATTTGTTTGGATTCAACAACTACAAGATTCCTAGTTTAAATGTGATATGTTGGGAGATGGAAAACATCGTAATATTCCTCAAAGGTTGAGGTGATAAGAGGAATACAAAGACAATATACTATTAAGAATAAAATAAATTGAATGTACGCATTGAAAAATTCCCCAAAGTGTTAATTAAGATAAGGGTAGGCATCAAAAGACGCCCCAAATTTTAAGAAAATATGAGGTAATGGACCATTTTAGGTGATGTTGAGTTTGAGATTCACATATTTCTAATTACTGTGGTGATTTAATACATGAATTTATCCAAAATTAGTGATTTAGAAGTAAGGATGATGCATGATGGTGTTGAAGCATGGAAATCAGAATTTTCTAATGCATTTGCCATGATGTAATTAGGGTGGCTGATGAATTTGTCTATAGAAGGATATTTTTAAACTATAGTTGGTTGGACAATGCAATTAATTTTTTCACAATAATTTATAACTGCAACAAGATAAATGATGTAGTTATTCGGTTTTCTAAATTGATGTAATTGGTGATTAGTGATAAAGGGAAGGTGGGGGGATTAAAATTTGTAAATTCCTTATTATTATAAAAATGAAAAATGTTATGTTCATATTTGAAAACATCATCTAAATGAGGGAATAAATTTTGGATCTTTGTCACATATAGTAAGATCACCTTATGGATCTTTGTTTGGATATACATTGACAATAAGAAGATCATCCTGTATATATTTGTCAAAGACAAGAATATCCTCTTGTGGATATTCATCTAGATACACATAAATTATGGTAAGATCCTCTTATGGATCTCTGACCATGTTACATTGGATGGTAGGTTCAAATTGAGAAAATAATGTGCTATCAGGTGTTTCCCTCAAATGTGGGAAATTAATGGCTAAAGGAATGACCAATATAAAATTGGAATGGGTTGATGCTTGCTAGAAAAACCCTAGGCTGATATACTAATAAGAGATGATAAGAATAGCTAAAATAAGGAAAAAAAATGAAGCATAAAAAATTGAGGATCTAGAACGAAATAAAATGATAAGTTGATATTGATATGTTATGAGATAAAAAGGAATGTGAAGATAACTTTCTCAAGGGTGGAGTAAGATTCACATCAGGTTCACTAGAGTATAATGACGATGAATACAATCATTGTGGAGTATAAAAGAACATGTAAATATGACTAATTCAATAGTGGATTAAGGTTCATGAATATTCAATAGAATGCACATTAGCTAGCATTTCCAGTATGCTTATCCTATCATCTGATCAATAACATAGATCAAGATATAAGTAATAGACCATTCTAGGCTAACACACAAGTTAAGGATAATGCATAAGGAAATAATAGTCTTGGATATAGTAGAGGGTAATCCACACTCGTATCAAATATACAGGGTTATAATGTCCATATCTAAGATTGGAGTCATGTCTCATTATAATCTTAAGGTTGTAAGAGTAATGACAATAAAAAAGAGATAAGTCTACACTAAGGGGTTTTATTCCATTTGGTGCTAAGCATGAGTGGTAAGAGATAATGCAATAGTCAAACATGTGCTACTCTATCCTACTCTAATGCATGATACATCAAAAATAATAAATCATATTGATGTAAAGGATATAAAAGTTTTGTAGATACATACCTTTGTGAAGATACTATTGACACATTATCCCCGAGGGTAAAAACCACCTTGTGAGAGAGATGTTGTTAGTGGATCATGAGAAGGATATATATATAAGAATTAAATATACCAAATTTTGGTATTCTAAGATAGGATCTATGACTTCTCAATATAATCCCAAGGTTTTAAGAGTAATGATGATAAACAAGAGCTAATTCTAGACTAAGGGTTGTAATACCATTTGGTAGTTAAAAATGGGTTGTAAGAGATAATGCAATAGTCGAATATATTCTACACTATCCTAGTGTAATACATGATACATCAAACATAATAAATTGTATCTACATAAATAAAAAATAAGGGTTACAGATACATATATTTGCAAAGAAAATGTTGGTGCAATATACCCTAAGGTTAATAAAACCTCACGAGAGAGATGTTGTGAGTTGATCATAAGAAGGATAAATAGAAGCCCTAAGTATACCAAAATTGGAGACTCTAATTAATTGGGCCTTTTTGGTACAACTCATTTTTGTATTTCTCCTATTAATCCAATGCTCCAAAGTAGACTTCCAAGTATAAGCTCCACTAAACCCTAAACCTATTAAGCCTTTAACATAAAAATTTGAGAGTAAGAATATAAAAAATATGTGACGATGATGTAGATAAATTACAATAATGATTATTATTTATAAAATAACATAACCTAAATTCACAACCTCTCTTAGTTGACAACATTGACTATGGCTGATGTAGTCGACTTGAAAAAGAGTTCTACAATATGAACACAAGTAGTTTGAAATTAGGGTAAGGAGAGAAGATATAATGGAGGTAGATCATAAAATTGTAAGAGGTATGAAGGTACTATAGAAAGACATGAAGGTGATAATATTGAGGATATTAAGCAGTCATAAAGAGATAGGAGGTAATAGGAAATTAATAACAAATATAGACAATATTCAAAACTATTTATAATTCAATGAAAGTGGAGATTTATGTAATTTGGTGAGGAGATATGAGATACACTACATCATTTCAAACAAGGTTGGGTACAAAACAAAACAATTAATATTTGTAAGAGAAGCATTTGGTGAAACCAATACATCATTCAATGACATTGTTAACATTGTCAGATCTATGTTAAAGGATATTAAAAAGTATTTATTTAGAGATAAGAGAGAGTTCACCTAAAGATGAATGATTAGAAGCCTTTTTTATTGTGCATCCTTAGTATTAGCACTTTTCAACCTACATATTTTAAGAAAAAGTGAGTAATTTGAGTAAGTACTTCTCTAAGAGTGTAAAATCAAACATAAAAAATTCAGGTGTATTAGATTCATCTAAGATAAGAAAGAAATTGTAAGGTTTTTGACAATGATTATATTATGGAACATTCTTATGAAGATGGAGCGATGCCAAATATTTAAACAAACCTTAAGTTTAAGTGAATATTGTGTGATTTACTGTGAGAATATTTTAAATTGAAATATATATGGAAAAAAATGAATTCCGGGTTAGTAAAGGATGATACAATAGTTAACATATTTGGATTCTTGAAATTAAAGATAAGAAACAAGCTTGAAAAAACATTGGAGAGTTGTTTGAGACCATATACAACTAGGTATAACTATTGTGAATTTTCTTATTAATATAAAACTGTAAATAAAAAGGTATTCATGTGAAAGAAAAGGCATGTTTATTGATTTTAGTAGAAATGAAATAATCTTTGCATCTATTAGTTCTAATTGTGAATTAGAGGTTATGAATCGAAGTTAAAGTTTTGAAACATACGTAGAAGTTGAAGATCAAAATGTAACATACGTAGAAGTTGAAGATCAATATGCAGACAACAATTTTTTTTAGCAAATTGTAGTGCCATATTTTTTTTCAAATGCAAGCACACTAAATTTTTAGATTTTATATGTAATGCACAACTAAATATTTCAAGTGTATATTTCATAACTATAAATTTTGCATATTTCTAAATAACAATTCTTCCAAATGAAGACATTGAAAATAAAAAGTTCATGGTTTCATTATGAACTCAAATGACAATCTTACAAGATTCTTGCAACTTTAAAATAGAAACTTTTGTAGTGATGACCAATGTTTTCAAGAAACAAAAAGTACAAAATGGTTATATACAAGAGTGAGAAACTTCACAAAGCCACATTTATTTACAACACGAAGGTAATGCCCACAAAAGATGAGGATTACCAAGATGGCAAGAGGCTTCAACTATCTCCAACTTGAGCTCCAAACTCCAAGAGAACATGGCTTGTTTACCACCCAACCAATAGGCATCATCACATGCCTTTCCATGGTTGGAAGTCATTCTAGCCTCCCCCAAGCCCATGGGAGAGAGGAACTAGCTTCCACAATGTGCACAAGTATAAAGGGGATTTACACACAACAAGAAAAAACATAAGACCATTTAACCACTTACTACGCATGAAAACAACAACATGAGGATAACAATGTCAACCTCACAAGGGGGAAGAGAGGAAGTAGGATGCCCAGATCAAGGTGTCCAACCATAGGAGCACCAACAAATCATGTAAACAAAACTCCTTATACCTCCTAATCATTCATCCTACTTATTCCTCCTTTATGTTATAAAAATCCTTCTTGGGAGGATTTTCAAACCCATAAGGGTTTCCTCACCAAGAATGGGGAAAGGTTCAAGCCATATGAACCTTTCTCCCACCTCAAACCATATGAGGGGATGAGAAGGGACCTTCATGGCTTGACCAACAACCATGAGGTTTGAGAGGGAAATCCCTCTCTCTTCCCCTACATTCTCCAAAAACCATCAATCCAAATGATGGTGGAGAGAAAACAAAGAAAACAACAAGAACAAACAAACAACTACATTTACCATACAACTCACAACACATCATTTCACACACACCAATCCATTGATTAAACATAGTTAACAAGATAGGCACAACTAAGAAGAAAAAGATTAAGAACCCTACCTCTATAATGCTTTCCAAGACTCTAAGCTTTTCCCCTTTGTCCAAGCTCCCCTCCAAGCTCCCAAAATTCTCCAAGTTCTCCAAAAAAATGAACCCCCGAAGACCCATTCCTTCCCCATGAGGAAGAATAAAAAGAGGAACCTAAAAGTTTCCTCACCAATGAGAAAGTGACAAGTGTCACCCCCTCTCCTCTCAAGAGTCAAAGATTCCAAAAACCAAATAAGTAAGAGTAAACTCACCTTTTATCCCTTATCACTTTTGGAAAAAGGTTGGAAAATATTCCTAAGTTTCCCCGACGGCCCGCCTTCACGTAGGTCATAGTTGGAATGACATGTGGCTTCGCTAGGCATCGGTGGAGGCAGGGGTTATTTTTTACACAAAAGCCAAAATTTCAAAGTCTCCCCAACGGTCCACTTCTCTGCTTAAAATTTTGGGCATGACACATGGCGTCCCTTTGTGTCGATGGAGGTGTGGCTCATTTTAATACTTTTTTCCCTTTCAACCAAAAAGCTTAAAATCCTAAGTGCCTCTGGTGACCCACCTCCCGCATTGGATTAAAAACATGCCATGTGTCCCTTGTGGCTTGGGGAATTTTTTCTTCTTTTGGCACGAAGCCCCGCTGCAGGCTCGCGGGTGCGTAGGTGTAACTTGCGCTTTTTACCAAAAGTGCAAAGTGCCAAATTACCTCCCCTGCTCCGCTGGCCCAAAAACTTCCCTGGGCTTGCAGGCCCACCTTTGGGAAAAATTTCTTCCCCAGGCCTGTAGGCCCGCCTTTGGGAAAAATTTCCTCCCCAGGCCCACTGGCCTATAACTTAAGAAATATGAGGAGTTAGGAGGACTTATTTATATCATTGGAAAGGGGAAGAAATTTCCTATAAAATGGAAATATTTTTAGGAAACTGTTACTACAAAATAATATCACCCCCAAATGAGTTATATAGATCTAGTTTTCTAAGGCATAATCATTTTGTGTGATCCACATAACATTGAAATTTCCCCAAGGTGTGGAACCTTGCAAATGAAAAAGCTCTCCAGATTAAAGGTTGGTTCCTATTCCTTTGTTTAGGTGCATGCATGAGAACTTGCAGAGGGCCTATCTTTATACCTGATCTAAAATTACCAAAAGTATAGGGATAAAAGGAATGCAGGAAATCAAAACTAAGTTATAAGGTGATGCAATCAAAGGACATGTCTAGAACATAAAGTTATGCTAATAGATAACTAACAGCTATAAAAATGTGGGCACTACACAAATGGAACATTTGGATGCCTCCATTTTAGAATCTAGATGAAAGATGAATGTACCATGTACTCTTCAAAATTATAAATATGTGATTTGTTACTCTACATTGATACAATTCATTACAAAGTGTGCTCCAAAGGTAGAAAATATAAGAATTCTAAAGGTCAGATAATCCAAAAGTTATTCTTCTAGACATAAAATTATTTTACTGTAGCCTTCAAACAAAATAATGTCCAACCCTTTACAATGAGTAACCCAATTTATTTGTGTATTGTATTTGAATTTTGAATAATTCATATTGTATTAACTTATATTTTAAAAATCAATACTGCTGTTAATGCCTTTGACAAAATATGCCCCCATAATCTGGTTTTGACTATATTAATTATTATATTTTGAAACTTGAAGGAAGATTGGTTAACAACTGAAAAGAAGCATCCATTTATAGTTATGATGAGGTATTTCAATATCCTAAATTAAAGGCAATAATTTTTCTTATTTTTGCAGAAATATTTCCATGGCCTAAAAATCTAGATTTTTTATATTTCCATGGCATAAAGATATGTTGAGAAGGACTATCCATCAGTATAATTATATGCAATATAAAGAATGCCCTTACTCAAAAGATATGCCTCTTTGAAGTTTTTATAATGTGTATATAGATTAGCAGGAAAGACAGTTTGATAAAGATGGGTCAAACCTTGACGTAATATGGGGCATTGGCAGCAAGATTAGGGAAAAATCGGCTAGTGGGTCTGTGATATCCCCCACTTTTCCATAGGAGATGTAACACTCAGAAATCCTGTGGATCTAACGCTCCACTTGGAGTGGCATCCTAATTAGTTGGCTAGTAGTGAGTTGTGATTCAATCTTTATGTGTAATTAGTTCATAACAAGGATAAGGGTTTTCATTTTAGGGTCTACTCCCCACTTTGACCTTGCTAAGAATCAAATGCTGTAATCCTTTAAGGAAATTTATAGGCACAATTTGCATAGATAAATAATACTTTTATATGAATAACATATGCATGAATACATAAAAAAAATCCAAATATGAAATTACATATAGGAAAAGAGAGGTTAGAGATACCTACCTTATTATAGACACCATTGGAGCCAATTAACTATGCTTTTGGTTAACAAGTATTTTTCTTGGAGAGGTGATGTGGAGATAAAAAATGGGACAAGCAGCAGTCTTGGAAAACATTTTGTTACCCTCTCCAAAGACTCTGAACCAGCGTCATTTAGACACTTGGCAGCCTAAACCGGCAACTCCTATGCATTGACTATCCTAAACCGACTGTTCCAAGTTTATACTGGACACGATGGAGGCATTACGGTACATGAAAAAACTTCAAAACATTTAAATCCTTTGAAGGAAAATTGGCGAGTTGATTTGCTGGCTTCCGGAGTGATTGTTATGGACTTGGAATCAGCGGTCCTTTCAAGTATATAAATCAATCATGATGGGCCCATGGCTATGTTTCAAATCTGGCATGATGGTGATCCCCACTTGGTCGATTCCCATCTTGACTGTAAACCAAGCCAACTACCTGGCTTCTTCTTTTCATGGTCGATAGGCTTTTCGATTGCTACATAAATGTAAAGGCTCATGGGCTCAAAAAAGAGAGTTTGAATAATGAAGGGATCTCAAAGCTTTGGAAAACATCTTGAAGAGTATGTGCCATGATGAACATATGTACGAAGGTGATCTGCTAAGATGCATATTGAGGTGATTTTGCTAGGGATGATTGAAAAGACCAGCCTTGGAGCCTTTTGAAATATGTTGACCATTTGACCCTGCCTAATTCCAGCCTAGGACACATCAAGATTTGGTGCTCACAATTTGAGACTTCTAACCATTCTATGGATTCAACTAGTTAAAGCGTCACATAGGACATGTTTGGTTCTCCCCATCCCAAAAATGCTTTATAAAGACACCAGTTGATGAAGATTCTTTGCACTAAACAGTGCCTACAAGCCCAAAAAAAACTTAGTTAACTTAAACAATTTTATCCCTTAACTCTTATGACAATACCTCATACGGCATTGCTAATTTTCTAACCTTCACAATAACCATTGTTGAGTCCATATAAAATTACATAATGGATTTAAGACATCCCAATGACTCATAAAAATAAAATTCCATTCTACTAGGGTTTACGTCTTTCATAGTCATTAACATTCCATTGTTGAGTCCTATCTGTGACCTATTTACAAGCATCTGAATGAGTTTTCTCAGGTTCTTTCTATGCAGGGTCATGGCTGATCCAATATTTTTGGGTCACTCGGGGGGTGAAATATGGATAACAGAAATGTAAGTGTGTTAAATATGTGAAAAAATGAGGTGTGAAGTGCAAAGATGAGGTTGAGAGCAGGGAAGAATCAGGGAAAATTTTAGTGGTGAATATTCGTAATATGGCAAATATTCCATTTTTGAAAATTTTGAAAAGGTGAATTTTTTGGCACGGGTCAGTGACCTGTTCGCCTAAAAATTACACTTTAATTTTTTTTAGTGGTTGGCTTCGCCTACCCTTGAAAAATATCCCCTATATAAACCTAGATTATTCGCCAGGTAGAACACTTCTACTTCACATTTTTCAACAATATGATATATCCCGTATTATAGACGTGCGACAAGGGGGTAAGTTATTGATGCGCGACAAGGAGGGTTTGCAGACAAGGAGATACTGTAGATATTGCATAGTAGACGCATGACAAAGATTTTGTTGACGAGTGACATGGAGTTTTTTTCGATGAGCAAGAAGAGGGCAGAGGTTGCAGACGTGCGATAAAGGATATTTGTTGTCGCGCGTCAATAGACCTTAGTGATGCGCGTCACTAGGCCTATTGACGCGCGTCACTAAGGCCTATTGACACATGTCACTAAGGCCTGTTGACGCGTGTCAATAGGCCTTAGTGATGCATGTCAATAGGCCTTAGTGATGCGCATCAACTAAGGCCTGTTGACGCACGTCACTAAGGCCTATTGACGCGCGTCACTAAGGCCTGTTGACGCGTGTCACTACATTTTTTTAGTGATGCGCGACAAGGAGGTACAACAGATATTGACGCATAGCAGACACACGACAAAGAGTTTGTTGATGTGCGACACGGAGATTTTTTGATGAGAAAGCAGAGGTCGGAGGCTGCAGACGCGCGACGGAAGATTTTGCTGTCGCGCATCAAAAAAATGCAGTCAGACAGCACCCTCATTGACGCGCGTCAATAGGTCTATTGATGCACATCACTAAGGTCTATTGACGTGCGTCACTAAGGTCTATTGACGCGTGTCACTGCATTTTTTTGATGCGTGACAGAAAAATCTCCCGTCGTGCGTCTACAGCCTTCTGTCGCAGTGCTTGATAATCAGGCGAAATTTTTGATCATACAACCCCCAAAAAATTCACCTTCCTGTGAAACCGGTTCCGGGGATATTCACCAGGTATTCTCCACCTCCGATTTCCAGGAGGTCTCTTAAAATGAACCCTGCCTAGAAGTTCATGCCAAATGTTTTTCACAGGGTAATAAATATACGCCTAAAAATCTACTTGATGTTGTTTTAGGTTTTCTTGAATTGAATAAGGTTTGCAGTTATTTTGAGAATTCTACCTTAGTTTCCTATTTTATTAACCGAGTCCCCCATTAAAGAACATTAAAATAATGGGTTCATAATGCATGGAATGTGCCTCATTGTGCCAAACTTGAGGGAATTCAAAACTTAAACAAGGGTTTATTTTCACTCAATTTTAATAATGTTAACCATTGCAAAGCTATTGCAGCCTATGGCTCTTGGTTTATTTAAAATAATTGAATGGTGTTTTCACACTGGAGATGGAATTTTGAGGTCAATGAGAAAGGTAAGCTTAAAATCCCATTTTGTATCAAGTTCCCAGCCCATCCTTTGTCTCTTTGGAACTTTGTGGACTAATTGATCAAATCACTTGGTCACTTGATAGGGTTTGAGCAATGGAAGTTTTATGTTGTGAGACCAAAAATGTGGGTCTATGTGGAAGTGGAACCCTCTAAGGACCTCAAAGAGTCCCTTGAAATTAAATTTTTTGAGAATATGATCACACAAAATGTGTTATATATTGACTTAGCAAACACCATCGTTCATTTTCAAGCCACAAATTACAAAATTTGGGAATGCTCTCCAATGAACAATGTGAGGCCCTTTCCATCACCTGAGTGTATCTCGAGGTGAGTAAAAATACTTAATTTTTTCTGATGGATGGACCACTATGAATAATAAGTGACACACCCAACAATCTCACTTGCTAGGAAATATTTCAGATAATGTATTTAAACCCATAGGATGTTCTAGGAAATTTGGTAGACCACTAGTCTCTATTTAAAATTAGATGAAAATGCCTTTGATTCATACCTCATAATTAATGAATTTATTTTCTAATTCTAAAAATCAAGTTGCTACCTCTAAGCTGACACAACCTCCCTCAAAGGAAAAACTATCAAATGTAGAAGATATCTTAGTTTTGTTTGAGCACAAAACAATTCTTTACTGAGAACACAAATCTCATCTACCTCCCAAAAATAGTGAATATGTGTAATAAAAATGTTGAGTATTTACTATTAATGATTTCATGAAAATTAACCATCATTCATATCTTTTGCACAAATTTTAAGTCTGAACAGATGACAGAGGAGGATTACATGCAAACAAGTTTTTCCAATGATTTTGTACTCATGAAATGTAAAAGGTATTATTGAAAAAAATCAATATTATATTGTTAGAGATACATGCTAGTTGTTTGATAAGGTGAAAATTATCTTCCTCTAAGAAGTTAATATTGTTGTGTTATATTTAGCCAGAAAAATGAGATCTAAAGATCATAGATCCACCATTAAAGCTGCCAAAGATTATAGATTAGGGCATGCAGTCGAATCTATATAAAATAGCTAAAATAGATGGTAAATAACATAGCTTAAACAAGTTAAAAATTAGCAAGAGCTAAAAGAAAACAATAGACAAGAACATAAACACATTACACCAGAATCAAGTGGAGAAACCCAAAGGAAAAAAATCCACAATAAAAGCACTGTATTTTTATTAAGAATTTAATAAAATATTTTAACCCAACACTTCCACTTAGCTCCATGGATTTTTCACAATGACTGTAGATCTCTATTTCTTGTTCATTTGATACAATACAATGCAATATTCTTTCATCTCGGTTTTGTTTATTTTGATAGCTTCTCTTCACTTTTATAGATTACTATGCATTGATCTTAAGCTAGATTCAGTCTGCACACAAGTGATAGTTTGTACTATCTAGTCATTTCTCAAAGCTCAATCCCAAGAGGGATCACCTAATGAATGTGGGTGGGTGAATCAGTCAGATTACTTCACTCTTTGAGTGTGAAAGACTTCACACATTAAAGTTTGATTAAACAAACTTTAATAATGTTGGGGCATGCCAAAGTGGCTGATCCCACTTGAAATTATCACCCCAACACTCCCCCTTAATGTTAAGTGGGAGAACACAATTAGACATGCCCAATTTTAGACCCTTGAATCAACAACAATGATTCAGGCTGAGCATTCTAACAAGGGAAATCTGCATATCTTCCCAAACATAAATTCTTATGATCAATGCTTTACATATAAAGACTTACATCATATTATGGAGCCTTTTATAAACTAAGGCATCCCCACAACTAAAGTTTCGCTTAGATTTACAAGTAACTTCACATAGAGTGACACATTTTCTTCTTACAAAGTGGAGCAAGTATTGGAAGTTTACAATGTTACAACCATGTGTAACCAATCCCTAAAGGATCAATTTGTTACATACAAATTAGGTGGTCATGATCCTCTCTTAAGCCATAAAGAGTTGGCATTACCATACATAGTCCCCCTCAAAGGAAACTCTAATAGGCTAAACAAGTCACAAGACTTGTAAAAATTCACAACACACCATGGTTTGAAGAAGATATCTAATGTTAAACCGGATTCTTTATCAAGAGCAATCAAGTTTCACTACCAGCAGCTTCTTTAGCCTCATGGCTCTTTTTTTTCTCTAAGTGATGGTGTATATCCAACTTGATCACAAATATAACTACACATTAAATTTTAAACTCAACATCAACAAATATCAAAGTAAGCATGGTAAAAAATCATAAAGATTTTTAATTTTAGCCAAGTATAAAGTTTAAACATTAGTTGTATAACAACTAAACATACCGTATATGCTTAACAATTAATGTTATCCAAAATTCACCCCCAAGGTAAATTTTGATAACATGCATCAAATTCTTTAGTCCCAAGGAATTATATTGATTCAAGGCAAAGCATCATGTTGCTGGGGTCCCCTCAGATTTTTTCTAACTCCCCTGGCCAAAGAAGGAAGGAGCAAGCTCTGAGAAAATGCAAAAAGGTTGCAGAAAGGCAAGTAGATTGATCCAGGAAAAATCGTGAAAATTGGCTAAGTCCTGCTCAAGGGAGCAATTGGGACATTTGGGACAAAAAAGCGCGGATCGGCCGAAAAGCCTCCAGGTGGCCCACTAAGCATTTGGGACAATCGGGCCAGAAGTACGTGGCGGGTGCGAAAGGCCGATCCGGCCAAAAAAGGAAGAAAAATTGGCTAACTACCGAGAGGGACAGCCGGGACAAAAGTACGTGAGGGACGCGTGGGACGCAAAAGCGCGAAATGGGCGAAGGTTCATCCGGGACAGCCGGGAAAAAAGTATGCGAGGGACGCGAAAGCGCGAAATAGGCGAAGACAGAAGAGGAAAAGTCAACGTTTGACCTGCGAAACTTCAAACAGCCATAACTTTTGACTCCGAGCTCCGATTTTCACAAAATTGGACTTTCTGGAATGAGCACGACGTCCTCTACGCCACAGAAACTGGATTTCTTATTTTTAATGAGGGGAGATATATTTAATTAATAGAAACATATTCGGCTCTAGTCAGTTAATGTTCATTCGTGTCAAATGACAGAAAACGCCTGCTAGACCCAAAATAGCTGCCCGCACTCAGAAGGCCATAACTTTTGCATTTCTCAATGAAATTGCACAAAATTGGTACCGTTGGAATCGTGGTTCTGAACTCGATGCAAAGAAATTAAGAAATTCTAGATTTGATTAGAAATTGATTGATTTTTTTAAGAAAACGTGGCCGGGTTCAGAATAGTGTTTTATTTTGTAGCTGAGAGTGCAATTAAGAGGCATGGTCATCATTCTTTCTCTACTGCAGCACATGGGACAGTATGGGGAGCCTTTTGCAAGTAATGGATAACCATTTCACTCAATTTAATGCCTCTTACAGGTGGTTGAAGGACATATTTCGGGATTTTCCATTTTCCCTTCTCTTTTCCTTCTCTTTTTTCTATAAATTGGAGTGTTGGGCTCATTGTAGAGGGGGAGTTTTTGGGTAGCAAAGCTCTGCCAAAATTTCTTTGTGAAGCCAGTGTGTTGCAGGCCCTTGTAGTGGACTCCTTGCATGGTGATCCAGGCCCTTATCTTGTAATAGACTGAACTGTGCATACCAGGAAGCAATAAAATACAAAGTTTGTGGATGTATCTTCCCCTGCTGTGTTTTCTTGCATTCTTCTTGCCCCTTTTATCTTTCTACAAGAATATTGTGTCTATTATTATATTCTTGCAGGAATTTACAAACATTTTGTATGCTTGGAATATTGTTGTGAATGCATTTTGCTAGATTATGGTGAACTGTCATCACCTCTTCTAGTGTGCATTTTCCCTCTGTATTTCACACATTTGGAGATTACTCTCACACCCTCCTTTTCTGGTGTATCACCGCTTTAGTGTAGGCTTTCATTTTATGTATTCTCTCTCCCTGGTCCCTTGGAAATTTAGATTAGAACAGTTAGCTTATCCTGCATTAGAGTAGATTGTGGCAAGTAGTTTAGAAGCAAGAGCCAACTTTCTCTGGAGGTCTGTCTCAAGTAGCAAGTCCCACAACTTGGAGATAGTACCCATGTTATCCAATCACACTGTGAGTTCAAATACATGCACAGGGGTGCAGTGATTCGGTGATAACAATTAACAAATATGTTTTATCAACAAACATACATCTTATTCCAAGCCTTTCATACAAAGATAAGATTTGATTAGATAATCAAATCATTCAAGCTTTAAGAAATGACCATGTAAGAAAAATATAAGCTTAAGCATGTCATATATGATCTAAGATTGAAAGATCTCCCCCTCAATGTCTACATCCATTATATTAAAAAAAAACTGAAAACAAACTTTATAGAACAATTTTAGTTTTTAGGAAACTTAGAAGAGGGAAGAGAGGCATATTTACAATAAGTTTCCCAAGAATATGCACATGTTCTTTGTAACCTTCTAGGTACAAATTTCATGATGTATAAATTTACTTGACATGTTCTTTGTTGACAAGAAATTTGTTCACAGTTAAAACCATCCAAATGAGCTTTAATGTTCTTAATTAGTCTTTATAGGAGTTCATGATGTCTGATTATTATCATGCAACACCTGAAATTCATTATGAATTATCATATGTTGCATGGGTTGAGATCCTATAGGTTTTTAGCCATAAAACAGGCTTTTAAATGGACTTTCCAAATGCTATAATTAATTTCATTAAGAGTCGAGACATATCTATTGAAAAATAGGTAGGATTAGCCATTTTTGTTCCCAGACGGTAAATGGAGATAGATATAGCTAAAAAAAATAGCTCAAGGAAGCCAAATAGAGACAAAAAACTAGCTACCGATCTTTTAATTTGTTAATGACAACAAACAACCCAAATTTGAACAAAAAATAGCTTGAATTGGTCAAGTTCTGGATCAATTTAATAGGGCTAGGACATGTTCCAGTTACAGACTATTTTAACAGGAAAATTAGCTAATAAATAAATACATTAATTAACAAATTAATTATGAGTTTAAGATCAAGGCACAGTTCTTCAAATATTCAAAAATAGCTAAATTTGGTCTAAAATTAGCTTGAATTGGTTGATTTTAGATCAAATTAACATAACAGAGTCAGGGTCGAGTTACATAAGATCAGTGAGTTCTTTAGGAACTTAGCTTGGTGAGCTACAGAATGAGCTACATGAGCTCAATTTGGGTTGGGGTCGAGTAGCTTGATGATTTATTTTGCAACTCGTCAGGGCAAGCTCAAAACAAGCTACTTTAACAGATAAAATAAGTTAAAAAAATAGCTCATATGGGGGTCGACACATGGCACAGATCAACAATACCAAGAAAGGCATGTGTCGGCTTCAAAAACATATCCTTGGGTAGACATGCGATACTTAAATAAATTAAATTCAAAGCTCTTTCAGCATCCAAAATCAATTCAAGAAACTGCGTGAGAAAGAGATAATAGACACGCGTAAAAAGACTATAACAAGTCTAACAAACAAATACACGTGTCACTTTTCAATTAGCTTGTATTTCGTAAATGCAGAGTAATAAGATAGACTGACAAATTAATTATAAGACAGAACCATATACATGCGTATTTAATTAATTAGATTGCATTTCACACTCTGAAATAGTACGAATAGCAAAATCTAACTCAAACATGCCACTTGTCAAAAAATTAATGACTTAAAAAAATTTATAAACCAAACTTGAAATAAATGTTTGGGTCTGGAGAAACGAATAAGATATGCTATCACAATCTAAGTGGCAGAAACCAAAGCAAATACATGACACTCTAACATAATTATAATACTTTGTCAAAATATAATTTGTTCACATTTCGCATGTCTGGTAAAGTTTGACAAGTACGAAAAGTAGAAGGCTAGGTGTCGATTTTTAATTAGCTTAGACTTTGTAGTTTACAGACTTATGAAAATTCCACAGAATGAAGAAAATTAGTGATCCTGCACGGTACAAAAGAAAGTTAATAAACCCAAAAAATAAATAACTTGACATACTGACTACCACGAAAATAACTAAGACACGCTGTCTCTTTTCTATTAGCTCGTACTATACCAAAAATTGACACATATATATGTGTCAAAATGCTATTGGATCACACTTCGCAATGAATTAAAAAAGAGAATAAGTCAAACAAGATATGTGGAGCCTTTTAAATGGATCACATTTTTTAAATCTGACAAAAAAAAGACAAATGTGAAAAGGTGGAAAATTTTAATTGGATAACGAATGTACCCCAAATAAAAAACTGAAAAATGTGAAATGTGGGGCAAATCTATTAGCTTGGCTTTTGCAAATCTGAAAATACGACAAGGTGGATAATTTCAGATTGGATAACTAGTACTTAAGTTTGATAAATGTGATGGAAGACACGCATAAAGCCCTTTTATTGGAACATGCCCTTTCAAATTGACAGAAACAAGATAAAAAATATATTGACACCTTGGAAAGCAGAGCCACTGGTAGCAATATTGATTGGTTCGAGCTTCGTAAATGAAAGAAAGTAAAAAATCTAAGTATGATCATAGGAAAGACTAGATGGCACAAAGCCCTGATTAGCTTGCAAGATTTCAACTGCCAATTAGATAAACAAGATGTCTGATACCTTGAATCCACTTGGCAGCTCTTTTATTGAGCTCGGGCTATGTAAAAACTTTGACAAATGTGAAGCTAGTTGGATCAATAAAATTAGCTCGGGCTTCGTAGTCAAAAGCAATCAAAAAATATGTCAGGGCGAAGCTAGGTGGCACTAGAAAATTGGATCAAGCTTTGCGAAGACAAAAGGATAGTCATAGTGAATCCATATGGCACTCTAAGAGTGGGCATGGCTTCACAAATATGAAAAGAATATCTAAGGAAGCTATGTGGAGTAATTTTATTGGTCTAAGCTTTGTAATGATGGAAAATAACTAAAGATACTAAGCCAAATGGCACAAAATTATTGGCTCCGGATCTTTGTAAAGAGTAAAATTAGATAAAAAAAGAACATTTTTACCACTAGAATGGAGTTAAAAACCTCAAGCATAACTAGATCTAATTATAGATCTTTCAGATCTACAATTCAAATAATGACCCAAACGACTATTTACAGTGTGGAAAATTGGAAAAATAGCTCACAGATACGATGGATTCAATCGTAAATGAATGAAACTAGACACAAACGCAAAGATCTAATCATTCAATAGCTTAAACATGATCTAAACAACTATTTAGCCCATATTTAATCAATATTTCAAGAAACATTGAGAGGGAATTAGAATTTTAAACATGGTTAGCTTGAACACGATCTGTGGAATTTTTGGGTCTCGTAGATCTATGTCAATAAACTCAATGTTTCTTTTCCATTTAAAGTCAAAATAATTCTAGATCAATATTGTATATGCATAATCACCAAGCTCTGATACCATGTTAGATTTAGTAGGGGATAAATGTGATCCATAGGTATCACAGATCCACCATTAAAGCTGCTGAAGATTATAGATTATGGCATGCAGTCCAATCTATATAAAATAGCTAAAATAGATAGTGAATAACATAGCTTAAACAAGTAAATAATGAGCAAGAGCTGAAAGAAAACAATAGACAAGAACATAGACAGATAACACCAAATTTAAGTGGAGAAACCCAAAGTAAAAAACTCCACTATAAAAGCATTATATTTTTATTAAGAATTTAATACAAGAGTTTAACCCAACACTTCTACTTATCTCCATAGGATTTTTCACAATGACTGCAGAGCTCTGTTTCTTGTTCATTTGATAAAATACAATGCAATATTATTTCATCTCGATCTTCCTTTTTATTTTGATAGCTTCTCTTCTCTTTTATAGATTGCTCTGCATTGATCTTAAGCTAGATCTAGTTTGCACACAAGCTAGATAGTTTGTACTATCTAGTCATTTCTCAAAGATCAATCCTAAGAGGGATCACCCAATGAATGTGGGTGGGTGAATCAGTCAGGCCGCATCACTCTTTGAGTGTGAAAGACTTCACACATTAAAGTTTGATTAAACAAAATTTAATAATGTTGGGGCATGCCCAAGTGGCTGATCTCACTTGAAATTATCACCCCAACATGTTGGATTTTCATTCAATGTTAAGTGGGAGAACACAATTTTTTGAAGTACATGCCCAATTTCACTACCCTTTTTACTCAACAACCAATGATTCAGGCTGAGCATTCTAACAAGGGAAATCTGCATATCTTCCCACTCATAAATTCTTATGGACAATTGTTTGATTTTACATATCTTGACTTACATCAGATTATAGAGCCTTTTATAAACTAAGGCATCCCCATAACTCAAGTTATCGCTTAGATTTACAAGTAACTTCACATAGAGGTGACACATTCATTCTTCTTACATAAGTGCCAGCAAGTATCCTATAAGTGGTACAATGTTACAACCATGATTGAGTCTAGGGAATCCCTAAATAAGGTATCCACTCAATGTTACAGTACAATATTGAGAGTGGTCATGATTAATCTCTATAAGCCATAACAGAGTTAGGGCTATTACCATTTAACCACCACCTCCCCCTTCAAAGGAAACCTTGCTAATAGGCTAAACAAGTCACAAGACTTGTAAAAATTCACAACACACCATGGTTTGAAGAAGATATCTAATGTTAAACCGGATTCTTTATCAAGAGCAATCAAGTTTCACTACCAGCAGCTTCTTTAGCCTCATGGCTCTTTTTTTCTCTAAGTGATGGTGTATATCCAACTTGATCACAAATATAACTACACATTAAATTTTAAACTCAACATCAACAAATATCAAAGTAAGCATGGTAAAAAATCATAAAGATTTTTAATTTTAGCCAAGTATAAAGTTTAAACATTAGTTGTATAACAACTAAACATACCGTATATGCTTAACAATTAACAAATATGTTTTATCAACAAACATACATCTTATTCCAAGCCTTTCATACAAAGATAAGGGTTTTTTCGTATAACTAAAATATGTTGTTAGGTTGTATTTAAATAATTTTTGTTACATGTTTATATTGTTGTTCTTACAAAAAATATTTATTGGGAATCCGATCCAACGATCTATAAAACTTTGCAACATTTCCAGTTTTCCTATAATGTTAAGTGTTTCATACAATAAAATCATCCAGGGATTCATCCTGTTTCCTCCTCACATTGATATCAAAGGGGACATGCCGAGAACCAATGTAGTGTAGGAAGATTATTGCAGAATAGATACATTGGAGAAGAGTTTATGATTGGAGAGCCAAAGTTACCTCATGCAGATTCCTAACCCCATCCTGACATCCCCGACACGAATTTAATATCAATCTATAAGAGATTTGCAGATTGTGAAAGCAATCACAAAGCAATTTTATTTTTGTTTGTTTTTGTAAAGGAAGATTCACCAAAACTGGGTCAGGCACTAAGACACACTAGGTACTTCAGAAAATCAGAAATAAAAACTTTTTCCCCAAACAAGGATTTTGTATACATTTGGAGACACTATTGGTATCATTTAAAGTTAGCAGGATCTCCATTTTGGAGTATTTGAGGGATTTGAAAAATTAAAATGAGTTTCTAAGCCAAGGAGTTGATCTGGGTACAGAGTTTAAGGGTGACATCGGCACCGATTGTAAAATATTTGTTATGTGCAAGTTGGACGTTGGGTTAACAACCGCTCCCGTCAATCGAGTTGTGCAGGTTGGAGCCCAAAGAGAGCCCTAAAATGGCCCATATATACCACAACATATGGCAATTCTTTTCCTTGCAGAAAGAAATACAAGTGGAGCTAGTGTAGTGATGAACTAATGGTTTATTAGAATTGAAACAAAGCGTATCTAGCAGGGTGTTTCTTTAGATCTTAGAATTATATAGCTATTTCAATGATTATCAGTAAAAAGATGCCAATTTGGGGATAGGGAAGTCTGGGTACTAAGCTAGAAATATTTGAATCATGATGGAGTACACACTTTAACAGATAAAATAAGTTAAAAAAATAGCTCATATGGGGGTCGACACATGGCACAGATCAACAATACCAAGAAAGGCCCGTGTTTGCTTTAAAACAGATCCTCGAGTGGACATGACACTTTAAAAAATTAAATTTAAAGATCTTTCAGGTCCGAAATCGATTCAAGAAACTGCGTCAAAAGACAAATAGACATGCGTCAAAAGACTATAACAAGTCTAAAAACAAATACACGTGTCACTTTTCAATTAGCTCGCATTTCATAAATGTAGATAATAAGACATACTGACAATCAATTAAAAAATAGAACCGTACACACATGTCTTCAATTAATTGGATCGCATTTCACATTCTGAAATAATGCAATATCAAAGTCAAAGTCAAACACGCCACTTGTAAAAAATTAATGGCTTTAAACAATTTATAAACCAAATTTGAAATAAATTTTGGGTCCAGAAAAAAAAGACATGTGCGACGATTTTATTAGTAGAGTCAAAGTAAATACTGACACCCTAACATAATTAGAATATGTGTAAAAAAAAAATTAGATCACGATTCGCAAGTTTGACAAGTGTGAAAAGAAAGGCTACATGTCGATTTTTAATTAGCTTAGACTTCGCAGTTCATAGACTTAAAAAAATTCCATAGAATGAAGAAAATTAGAGATTCTGCAGTATAAAGGAAATTTAACAAACCTACGAAACAAATAACTTGACATCGCTAAAAAATACTAAGACACGTGTCACTTTTCTATTAGCTCGCACTCTACCAAAAACTGATAGATATATACGTGTCCAAATGCTATTGGATCACACTTCGCAATGAAATAAAAAATACTAAGTCAAAGAAGATTTGTGGAGCCTTTTAAATGGCTTGCATTTCAAAAATATGACAAAAAAAAGACAAATGTGAAAAGGTGGAAAATTTTAATTAGATGACGAATGTAACAAATAAAAGACTTATAAGTGTAAAATGTGGAGAAAATCTATTAGCTTGGATTTTGCAAATCTGAAAAATACGACAAGGTGGCTAATTTTAATTGGATCACATTTCTTAAATCTGAAAAATGTGATGGAAAATAAACTTGGAGCAATTTTATTGGTCTGCCCTTTGTAATTGTCAGAAACAAGTTAAAAGAAGACTGAAAAAGTGGAAAACAGAGCCACTTGTAGCAATATTATTAGCTCAAGTTTTGAAAATGTTTGAAATAGATGATCTAAGTATGATAATACAAAGACACACATAAAACCCTTATTAACTTGCGGATTTCAACTGCCAATTAGATAAACAATATTCTGACACCTTGAAGCAAGATGGAGCTTTTTTATTGGCTCGGGCTTTGTAAAAACTGACAAATGTGAAGCTAGTTGGATCAATATGATTAGCTCGGGCTTCGTAGTCAAAAGCAGTAAAAAAAAATGTCAGGGTGAAGCTAGGTGGCACTAGAAAATTGGATCAAGCTTTGCAAAGACAAAAGGATGTCATATTGAAGCCATTTGGCACTCTAAGAGTGGGCACAGATTCACAAATATGAAAAGAAGAGTAAGGAAGCTACATGGAGTAATTTTATTGGTCCAAGCTTTATAAAATCGAAAATGACTAAAAATACTAAGCCAAATGACACCAAATGATTGGCTGTGGATTTGCAAAAGTAAAAATGGCAAAAAATGAATATTTTTACCATTAAAATGGACTTAAAAGCCCAAAATAACTAGATCTAATTATATATTTTAGATCCACAATTAAAAAAAAATTGTAATGACTATTTACAGTAGGAAAAATGGAAAAATAGCTCACAAACGACGTATTCAAGGTAAATGACTGAAACTAGGCACAAATGTAAAGATCTAAGCATTCAATAGCTTAAACATGATCTAAATATCTATTTAGCCCATATTTAATCAATATTTCAAGAAATATTGAGTTGCAATTGGAATTTTAAACCTGGTTAGCTTGAACATGTCTGTGGAACTTTTAGGTCTTGTAGATCTATTAATAATCTCGATATTTCTTCACCCTTTGAAGTCAAAAGACTTCTAGATTGATCTTACACACGCATAATCACCAAGATCTGATACCGTGTTAGATTTAGCAGGAAAAATGTGATCTAAATATCACAGATCCACCATTAAAGCTGCCAAATATTATAGATTATGGCATGCAGTCCAATCTATACAAAATAGCTGAAATAGATAGCGAATAACATAGCTTAAACAAGTAAATAATGAGAAAGTTATGAAAGCAAACAATAGATAAGAATAAAGACATATTACACCAGATTTAAGTGGAGAAACCCGAAGGAAAAAAATCAACTATAAAATCACTGTCCTTTTATTAAAAATTTAATACAAGAGTTTAACCCAACACTTCCACTTATCTCCATAGGTTTTTCGCAATGACTGCAGATTTCTGTTTCTTATTCATTTGATATAATACAATGCAATATTCTTTCATCTCGGTCCTATTTCTTTTAACAGCTTCTCTTCTCTTTTATAGATTTCTCTACGTCGATCTTAAGCTAGATCTAGTTTGCACACAGCTAGCAGTTTGTATTATCTAGTCGTTTCTCAAATCTCAATCCCAAGAGGGATCACCTAATGAATTTGGGTGGGTGAATCAGTCAGACTGATTCACTCTTTGAGTGTGAAAGACTTCACACATTAAAGTTTGATTAAACAAACTTTAATAATGTTGGGACGTGCCCAAGTGGCTGATCCCACTTGACATTATCACCCCAACATGTTGGATTTTCATTCAATGTTATTGTCATATCAATTTTTTTGAAGTACATTTAATTTTACTACCTTTTTTAATTTCACCAAATTTGGTTAGTTGGGGATCAAATCCCACTCATCAGGTCATATGGACATTGCTTGATTTTAATATCTTGTCTCTTTGGATCTCCAATATTTATGCTTCCAATGATTATGTTGAAAGGAATTTTTTTGGAGGTTTCTCATTCATTCACTCCATAATGCCAACTAGATCCTATGTGGTGATTTCAACATGATTGAGTCTAGGGAATATAAATAAGGTATCCTCTCAATGTGATAGTGTGATAGTGAGAGGGCATATTAATTCTATATGCATAACATATTAGGGCTATTAGAATTTACCCACCACCTCCTCCTTCCTGAAACCTTGCCATGGTTCACATGGTCCAACTTCTACTAAGTTATTAAGTGGGTGAAAAAAATATTAGATAAATATTTTATTACAAACTATACTATCTTCACCTTTTCCAATAATTTTGACCACCATGTGGCTTCCATTCCAATATATTTTCTTTCATGGAACCTTCCCATCAAGTTTGATATTAAATGGATCATTCTACATCCTAGAAATGTATAGACATAATTATATCTCAACGTTGCTAGGTAAAACCTAGTAGTAGGTAATTTTCAATTGTTTACTTTTTACCTTAGGTAATAGGTTGTTACTGAGGTAATTAGGATGTTATTGTGGTTATTTTTTATTTATATGGGTAAATAGTTGTTTATTATTTTTTCTATGGTTTTATAACAAAATATGTTGTTATTGTATTTACATAACTTATTTGTTACATTGTTTATATTTTGTTGTTCCTATACAAAAAATTCTATTTTGTGAACTACTATCCAATATCTATAAACATTGCAACATTTCCATTTCCTATAATTTAATTGTTTCATCAATAAAATCATCCAGGATTCCATCCCTGTTCCTCAATCACATTTGATATCAAAGTGGGACATGAGAGAACAATGTAGTGTAGGAGATATTGCAGCATAGATAAACATTTTGGAGAAGTAGTTTATGCATTTGGAGAGCCAAAGTTACCTCATGCAGATTCCTAACCCCATCCTTGCATCCCCGCACTCATTTACATATCTATATGAGATTTTGCAAGATTGTGAAAGCAATCACAAGCAATTTTTTAGTTTTGTTTTGCTTTTTGTAAGGAAGATTCACCCAAGAACTGGGTCATGCACTAAGAAACACTTAGGTACTTCAAGAAAATCAGAAATAAAAACATTTTTCCCCAAACAAGGATTTTTGTACTACATTTGGAGACACTATTGGTATCATTTAAAGTTAGCAGGATCTCCATTTTTGGATGTATTTGAGGGATTTGAAAAATTAAAAATGAGTTTTCTAAGCCAAGGAGGTGATCTGGGACAGAGTTACAGGGTGACCTCTGCACCGATTGTAAAATATTTGTTATGCTGCAAGTTGGACGTGTTAACAACCGCTCCCGTCATCGAGTTGTGCAGGTTGAGCCAAACGACGAGCCCTTAAAAATGGCCCATTATATACAAAATATGGCATTCCTTTTTCCTTGCATAAATGAAATACAAGTGGAGCTAAGTGTAGTTTATGAACTTATGGTTTATTTAGAATGAAACAAAGAGTATCTATCATGGGTGTTTCTTTAGATCTTTAGAATTTATTATTAGCTATTTCTAATGATTATTCAGAAAAAGATGCCAATTTGTGCATATGAAGTCTGTACTAAGCTATAAAATATTCTGATCATGATGAGTACACATTCAAGAAAAATTATGGAGAATATTAAGAGCTGTGGAGTTCCATACCATACTAGCTCTAAATGTTCAATAATTATATGAGCGGCTCTTTAGTACATATTTGGAGAAAAGTTATTTTTTTATTATCAAGAATAGGCCCAAACCCAAATCCAATTACATATTTAGATTCTTATTGAAAAATTATGTAAGTTTTAAAAAAGAATCATCTTGATTCAACTTCTTTTGCAAAAGTTATAGCTGTTTTAGTGTGGCTTCAGAAATGACCACTCTAGCTCCGGAAATGACTAGTCTGGCTCAGAAAATGACCATTCGAACTCTAAAATAGCTCCAGAAGTTTTCATAAAATTAAAAAGGAATATTTGAGAGATGTTTTTTGGTCATAAAAATGAGTTGAACAAAAACATCATTCAATTTTCTCTACAAGTTTTACTATTTGGAAGAAAACTGACTTTGAATAGGTGGTAGTCTAGAAAATGCATATCAGGACAACAAAAAAAGTTGCATAATCAGATAAATAAAAGTCAAAAGGAAAATTTGAGAGAGATTTTTGGTTATTAAATTTATTGAAAAAAAACCTCCTAAAATTTTTCTACAGGCTTTACCATTTAAAAGAAAACTAACTTTTAGAAAGTGGAAGTCCACAAAATGCATATTAGGCCAACACTATAAGCTACATAATCAAACAAAGAAAATTCAAAAGGAAAATATAAGAGAGGTTTTTGATAATAATAATGAGTTGAATAAAAACCTCCTTCAATTTTTCTACGATATTCATCATTTGCAATAAAATGGATTTTTTTACAATTGGAGTCACAAAGTCAACTCTTGAGGTATACATAACTCTAGAAGCTTGGAATCAGCTCTACAATCCTTCCTAGTATAACATATGAGTAAAAGAAGATTGAAAAATAATTTTGGGAAATAATTTTCAAATTTTTATTCATAGTATTTCTAAAAATAGATATTTCCATTAGTATTTTATTATTTGACATACTTGTGCAAAATAATAAAGAATCAATATTCATTTTTGAATCTCAACAATAAAACAAGATAGTCGGATTACTAGTTAGATTTAGATAACCTCTCTCCATATTTTGTGGAGATTCATGGTAGTTGATAATATTGGAATAATTCTACGATTGGATTGTATGCCCCAAAATAAGGAGTTGGTTGGAAGCATGTAATTATAAATGCAACCTCCCACACCATTGAATATAACCTCCATTATCATGAATAATTTATTCTACAGTTATTGGCATCAAAATTGTAAATAAGTGTTGACCAGATTTTCTCTTTCTTGTTCAGATTAGTGAAGTAGATACTAAAGAAAATCAAACAACTTTAAATATGCTAGGGTTTAAGGTACCTTAGAAGAAGATAATGATAAAAGGACAGGCACAAAGTAGATTTCCTTAATGAAAATTTGATGAACCTGCACAACAAAGATAACTAAGAGGAAAATGGATTAGATGGTATATGAGGGGGTTTCCCAAAAAATTTGGTTCCAAGAAGTGTTAACTTTCTTATGTAGATGTCAACCCCCGTATTTAATAAAAGACGATAAAATAAATGATAAAGGACTAAATAACATGCAGAAAATGAAACTAAACAAAATCCGAAAATAGAAGAAATGGATGGAAAGTGCAGATATGAACTAAATGAAGATATAGTAAATTTGCCTGGCTGGGTCAACAATGACTCAGGTTGCAGAGGGCAGGTCGATGGTGACCTGAGAAGATGGATCTAGATAGCAAGTTGAAAATTCAGATATAGAAGAATATGAGTGTAGATTAGATGATCACAGAGGCCTGAAAATACTGATAGAAACCTACAGAGAAAAACCCGAGACAAGGAGACAAAAGGATACAAGAAGATAAGGGGTTGGATTGATTGTATGGCTAGTAGGACATGGGTTGATGTTGACTTGGATGATTTGTTGGTGATTGGAGACATGCAGAACATATTTGTACTGACAAAGGAGAAGAGTGACATATATGAGAAATAGAAACAATAAAAAAAATGGGAAACACACTAATGAGGACCTGAATGGCAGAATAGGTGATAAAACAAGGATGGGTGGGTGGGTTGGATAGAGAGGAAGCTAGGTCTAAAACTTTGATGGCAACTGGACATGTAAAACGTTAGTGAATAGAAAATAATGGTAATGATAAGAAATGATAGCATAAACCAATATAAGATCAAGATAAACTCCCCAAAGTCTCCAAAAGTGATGCAAATAAGCTCCAAGGGACTCCAAGAAGACTACAACAACTGCAAGAAAGCTCAAGCTCGAAGATAGAATCACAAAAATGCAAGAGAATTCTGATTATGCCTCCCTTTGGGAGGAGAGGTAAATGTGGCCTTATAGGGTCGATGGTGACCTAGGTGGGTCATTGCCAACTGGAGGGAACTGTGTATTTGAGTAGTAGAAAGATGATTTATTCGAGAGATGGGGCTTTTATGGATTGGGATAAGTGCTTTAAAGCATTTAGGTGGGTTAGGGTTTCCTAGGGAAGTGATATGGATAAGTGGGGAATAAAAATAGATTAAATAAAAGATAGAAAAAGTTGAGGGATTAGGAACTAGGGGGTTTAGCGGTGATAAACAACCTAGAGAAAGGAAATTAGGAATAATTAAGATTATTTAAATGATGAGATGAGGATTAGGGGATAATTGATGAAGATTAATAATAAATTAAAATAGGATAATGGATGGGAAAGATGGGAATGTTAATAATAATATGAATTAATTAAAAAGGGGGCTAGATAGGTGATCATGGTAAAAGAAGAAAACACGTGTGACAAGGGTAGTGATACTAAATTTTCCCCTTTTTGTTGAGTGGTTTGCATTGGGCAAGCCATGAGACAAAAATGATGAGAGACAAAATGGTAAGATGAAGGATGACAGAGGATTGATGATGTGCTCCCCCTCAAATGAGGGATCGATGATACAAAAGGGAATTGATCACAAGTTTGAAAAATATAGATGAATAAGGGCAAGTGGGAAAAAAATGAAGGGGGGAAATGATAAGATGAGATAAGATGCCCCAAGCAAGTAGGATTTAAACAAAAAATATTTAAAAAATGGTGGCAATCCTAGGAGTCACATTGGCAGGAAAAAAAGGTCATACTCTTCAGGGAGACGATAATAATGTCCTCCAGGCTTGTGAGTTGGGGAAAATCACAGTGAAATGAAGGGAATCCAATGGGAAACTACTTAATATGGATGCAAACTGTGGGGACCAACGGGTCATAGGCACACATAAAAATTATGTACAACTACATGCGAAGGTAATGCCAAATTCTTCAAACATGAGGAATCAATGGAAGGTATGCATCCATGAAGGATGAGAATGGAAATAATGGTGCCTTGGTAAAGGACACAAAAATGGATGAAAAGGAAAAATACAAAAAATCATGGATACAAAATGCCCCAAGGGGAAATAAATATAGCCACAAAGGTGGACTTTGAAAATAGAGATGGTGCCCTATTAAAAGAGCACAAAATGGATGAGAGGAGGCCGGGTCAACTACACCCAAAGTGAGTTGATGGTGCCTAAGGTAGATCAATGGCTACCCAAGCGAGTTAGCGATGACTTAGGTCGGTGGCTATATAAGCCCTAAAGTCAGCCAAGAAAGCTCATTTTCACACCTGCGAGTGACAATTTGAGAGCTTAAAGCTATAAAAGGAGATCATGATTTAGAGAGATATGGAGGCCAGAGGAGTAGCCAAAAAATTCTAGAGGGTTCTTAGGATGGTGAGTAATGAAAACCCTAGCTTATTTTTAATTGTCTTAATGTTTTATTTATTTTTTTGCATTATTTTTTAGAAATTTGGATTGGTGTTGAGGGCGGTTGATGGAGAATTGCTAGGGTCACCTTCGACTTAGCCCTAAAAGGTGTTGATCGAGCCCTAGGCATGTTGACCTAACCTGGGTCAACATTGACTAGGCAATGGTAAATGGATGATTTTGATATATAGAAATATTATGGTAATGATGATGAAAAAATGGGTGTTTGCTTGTTGTTTGGTGATTGTAGGCTAAGAGACCTTGTATTTGAGAGACTCAACATTAGACAATCCTGTATCCGACATTGAGTGATCACTTAGTGGTAGTGGGATAGTGAGGATTTAGTTTTAACACTAGCAGAGGATCCCAAGGGATGTGGGGTTGATGATTGCATTAGTTGAGAGGTGGGATATGCATACATGCACCTTCTGGTTTAGGATGAGTGAGATGATGATCACCTTGGAGGATGTGTATCGTATCCTTAGACTACTGATAGAAGGGGAGAAAATAGTTCTGATTATAGTGGATAAAAGATAAGAAGTGTTGACATGACTGTTTGGAGCCGATGCACCCCACATTACATTTACATCAGGGGCATTCTCTTATGAGATGAGGTATGAGCGTGGGGATGCATGGAGTAGATTGATTTGTTTGTTGATGATGGCCATTTCTTGCTATGCATTTCTAGACTCAGGTGGATCCCAATTTCCATGGGAATTAGTAGGGTTTTTGATGATATGGTTGATCATTGGACAATGTTCTCATTTGGTACCACTATGCTAGTGCAGGTATATTATGAGTTATCAATGTATAAAGTTGAGAGGAGGATAGGGCAGGATGTAGGCTTCCTCCTACACTACTGGGCTTATGAGCACATTGTAGTCATTAGGCCACCAGGGATACCATGGGTCACAGGGGACCATATAGAGCTTACAGTGGGATTCTTGAGATGGTGAGCCGACTAGGCTCATGGAGATAGAGGAGTGAGGGATGAAGACTGGTACAGTGACAGGTTTGTAGAGCTTGAGGGAGAGCATATTAGATGGTGACCATATAGGGACTTCCCTATATGGCCTGGGGTAGATGCAGAGTTGATTGGTATGAGGAGGATGAGGTGGGTATAGGGTCACAGGACAGAGATGATTGAGGCCATTCAGTTTGATAGGGTCCGAGGACAGTTTGGGTTCATTCAGATAGTACCCAGGGATCCCATCTCCTATAGGCATGAGGAGATAGATATGGATCTGCCTAGTCCTGACATGGCAGACTCGATGGAGGAGGCACCAACCATGGGATGAGGATGATGATGTAGAGGTTGTAGCATGGTTTACTGAGTGGATGACCACTACTTGGGCAGCTAGGGTAGCCAGAGAGAGAGGATGAGGAGGAGGAGGAGATGGATATTGATGTAGAGATTTCTCCTGGAGGTGGAGATGGAGATGGTGATCAAGGAGAGATTACAAATATTGTACAGTTGTGTGCAGAGTTAGGTCAGATGAGCACCAAGAGGGATGCTGCTCATCAAGAGTGAGATATTACGTGTTAGAAGTCCCATACCCTTAAGCAAAAGAGGGACTGAGTCATCTAGGAGAGATATTGGTACATGAGGAAGAGGGAGGCCTATAGAGCCCACTTTGGAGATCTTGCTATGATTCTAGCCATAGATTCTGTGAGTAGTGTAACGGAAACATCACAGGGAGGAGGAGAGATGACACCTCCTGACATGATATCCATGGATTGATATAGAGCCTTAGCCATAGAGGCTAAGTAGTATGAGGGGATTGTGATCAAGAAGTATATGCATGGACACCTGAGGTATTGGGAGTACATGCAACGGATGAGTGGTGACTGGAGCAGGACCATCTGGGAGCACAACGAGTGTGGCTCAGCCACATCAAGGAGAGGTCCAGGGAAGAGGTGACGAGGCCGAGAGATAGATAGAGGGACTTTCCTCAGAGGGGCAAGATTTTAGGCTTTTTGATGTTAACTTTACTGGTTTTGATAACATCTCTGCTTTGAGAGAGGACCCTTAGAGGTCAATGATGTACTGATACACTTTATTTTGACGATATATATGATATATGATTTTTTCATATTCTAGCATGTGTCAATTGTGTGATGTTGATTATTTGATTTATGATGATGTGATGTGGATATGTGATGATGATGATGATTATATGTGTACTTTATATTTGATGATGATGGTGAATTTATATGCAATGGTTGGATGTTTTAATATATAATATGTGATGTTTAGTTGAAAAATAGATGTGATAGATGATAAACATAGATGATGATAGATGATAAAGATAGATGATGATATATAGAACATGTAAATTGGATGTGTGATTGTTGATGGATAGTACATAAATGATTGAGATAGAGTAGATGTTATTGTAAAGGAATAAAGGATAGATGTGGAAAACTTAGAATAGAACACAACTTGATGATTGGTGACCTATGGGTACAAACGATGCTACATCATATCAAGGAGCATGCATGAGGAAATAATGCCTCCAACTACATTGGAGGTAAATGAGAAGGGGATCCAAGTAACACAAGGCACATGTGACCAAAACACATGTTAACACATAACCAATGATAGTTAGTTATATCAAAAGACCATGAGGGAAATATGGATGAAAGAAGCTCATAAACCTAATGTCAACATGAAAAAGGGGTCTAGGATGTAACTTGTACGTGGGAAGAGGGTTTTTTATAAGTGGGTTTCCCTAAGTCTATGCCCCAACTCTGGGTAGGGGAAAGAGAGCAAACTGATCAATGCGGGAAGTTTACTATGAGAAAGATGATCAATGCAGGAAGATTTCTTAGGATGCCAATAAGATAGAAGGATGATCAATGCGGGAAGCCTTTGATGGCATGATATAAGAGAGTAGCCATCCTTAGAGGGGATGGTATAATTTATATGCTTTATGATTTTGATGACAAGAATGATTTGCATAATAGCCATCCTTCAAGGGATCAGTCTATTTTATTTGATTTTCTTTCTTCTTCTTCTATTTTTTTGACATGAACAACTGTCCTTCGAGGGAGCAGTCTGTTTTAGATAACTTTATTTTTTGATAGGGGCATCCATGAATTTTGATTTTTATAGGGGAAGAGTTGGGAATAACTAGGTAGACCACTTTAGATGGGATAATAGATGTACACGTGACACTTTTGGACCCTTAGCATTGTTCCAAGAGGAAAATAAGAGGGTGATGAATGTAATGATCACAAAGTTCTCACCAAGAAGGGAAAACCTATCTAGAAGGAAAATGATATGGGAATAATTATGGTGCCCATATTTAAGGTCATGTCTAGGAAAGTGATGGTAG
The DNA here is from genome assembly GCA_019776745.2 of Taxus chinensis. Taxonomy (NCBI): domain Eukaryota; kingdom Viridiplantae; phylum Streptophyta; class Pinopsida; order Cupressales; family Taxaceae; genus Taxus; species Taxus chinensis. The sequence continues at coordinate 286,830,732 of CM034151.1, read as the reverse complement.
ACCACATAATTCCAAATCATTACAATGATAGATGGAAGAGGCTAATGATGGAGGAATGATCTAAGGATATGACTAAGTGCTCACTGGTAGTGTGCTAACAATAGAATGGTCACAAGTGTAATAAGTTAAGTGGTTTGAATTATGGTTTACCATCAAGGGAGGCCAAATGATAGGCTCCCGACCCATACTTATGCATGATAATGTATGGTCCAATCTAGTTGGGGGAAAAATTTCCACGTTGGCTCCTTTCTAGAGTAGTAATGTTCTGATTTTATTTAAGGACAAGGTCACCAACATTAAATTCACTCATCTCTGAGGTGATTTTTGTTGTAAGCATGTTTGATGCACTCTTGATAAACATGATGATGCTCAAGAGCGAGAAGGTGGCATTCATCTAACAACTCGAGTTGTGTTAGACACTCCTAGTGATAATATTCATCAGAAATGAAGTCACGAAGAGATATGCACAAGGATGGAATTTGAACTTCAAGGGGAAGAATGGATTCAGAGCCATAAACAAGAGAAAAGGGTGTAGCACCCATGGAAGTATGAATGCTAGTCTGATAAGCCCAAAGGGAAAAAGGGAGATGAAGATGCCAATTATGACCTGATTGATCAATAGTCTTGGAAAGAATGTTACGAAGAGTTTTATTAGTCACTTCGGCTTGGCCATTAGCTTGAGGATAGTATGGAGAAGAGAAGCTAAGTTTGATATTGAATGAGTCACAAAGCTTCTTGAGATATTTGTTTTTAAAGGAATTTCCGTTGTCCGTGATGATTTTATGAGGAATGCTGAAGCGGAAAATGATATGCTGATAGATGAAGTTAATAATTGGACCAGATTTGGTTGAGGTGAGTGGAATTTCTTCCACCCACTTGGTGAAATACTCAGTTGTAGTGATGATAGAGTGATGTTGTTGTGAAGATTGAGGATTGATGGTACTAATGAGATCAAGGCCCCACTATGAGAAGGGACAAAGGTCCTGAGATGACTGCAAGGCTTGACTAGGAATGCAAATAAGATTGGAATGCTACTAACATTTAACACATTTCTTGACATACTCAAAATAGTCATGATTGAGAGAAGGCCAATAATAACCAAGATGAAGAATGCACTTAGTGATAGCTAAGCCACTAAAGTGTCCACCACAAATGTCATCATGTGGACTTCTTGGATAGCATGAGAAGACTCATGGGATTTAAGGCATTGAAGGAGAATACCATCAAATCCATGCTTATAAAGGATGCCACCAAGAATGACATAGTGGTTAGTGCATTGAAGAAAATACCTCCTTCCATTCTTAGATAGATCGAAGGGAATGATGGATTTGGATAGATAATCAAAGATTTGGGAATACCAAAGATCTGAAAAACTGGACTCAACAAGATTAATACAAGGTAACTCATGGAATGGTTGATCACTATGATGAATGACAACAGAAAGTTTGGATTCCTCTTTTGTCCATGGGATGAGAGCTGTAAGAGATGCCATCGTATCAGTGAAATGATTAGACAATCGAGGAACAACTTGGATAGTGTAAAAATCAAAGGCCTCAAGGAGGAGAAGGATGATATCTCTATATTTTTGAAGGGTATCATTTTTACATTGATACTCACCCATAACTTGTTTGATGATAAGCTCAGAATCCCCATAGATGTCAAGAATTTGAACACCTAAAAAGGAAGCAGTTTCAAGACCTAAGATGAGGGCTTCATACTCTTCCATATTGTTCATGCACTCAAAGTCAAGCTTGTTTGTGAGGGGAATAGGTACATCCCCAGGAGGAAAGAGAATGATGCCAATGCCTCCCCCTTGCTAGCACTTAGAACCATCGAAGAAGAGGGTCATCTTAAGGGTATCATACTCATGGTGGAAGTGATTGATGGATTCATCTGGAAACTACTCATGAGGAAGATGCGTACTAGGAAGAGGGGCTTCAGCTAATTGATCTGTGATAGCTTGGCCCTTGATATATTTTTGAGAGATGAAATCTAGGTCAAAATCGGTCATGAGCATGAGCCATCAAGTAATTTGATCATTGTGATATGGCTTAGAATGCATTGTTTTGAGAAGATGAAATATAGTGAAGACATAAGTTTTGTGATTGAGAAGATAGTGTCAAAGCTTAGAAGTGGAAAAGAAGAGAGTGTAACACAATTTTTCAGCTTCAGTGTAGTGAGTCTCACAGTCATGGAGGGTGTGACTGATGTAATAAATGACCTGCTCATGACCTTGGTCATCACGATGTGCTAACATAGCCCCTAGAGCATGATCAGTAGCAGAGACATATAGATAAAAGGGCTCCCCCTCACGTGGAGGTGTACGAACTGGTGGGGACAAGAGATACTACTTAAGATCATCAAAAGCCTTCTGTCAGTTATGGTCCCAGTTGAAGTCTACATATTTACAAAGAAGATGATGAAAGGGTTGGAAACGATATGAAAGTTGCAATATGAAATGACAGACTGATTAAAGTTGGCCTTGGAGACTACGAAGTTACTTAAGATTGGAAGGAGGAGGCATCTCAATGATGGCTTTGATTTTGGCAGGGTCAACTTCGATGCCCCTGATGGACACGATAAAGCCAAGGAGTTTTCCAGTTAGCACTCCAAATACACACTTGGCTGGATTAAGATGAAGAAAGAAATGAATGAGATGCTAAAAAAGGACCTCAAGAACAACAAGATGATCATGTCAATGTTTAGATTTACCCAAAATATCATCAATGTAGTCCTCTATAGTCTTATGGATGAGATCATGAAATATGTAAGTCATGGCCCACTGATAAGTGGCTCTACATTTTTCAGACCAAAGGGCATGATGTGATAGAAAAAGGTCCCCCAAGGAGTGATGAAGGAGGTCTTATGTTGGTCTTTTGGTGTGATGAGAATATGATTATAACTAGAGAAACCATCCATAAGAGAGCATCTCATGACCTGTGGTGAGATCCACAAGTTGATCGATGTTTGGAAGGGGGAAGTCATCTTTAGGGAAAACAACGTTGAAATCATAAAATTCCGTGCATATACAAAGCTTTCCAGTCACTTTTGTGATAGGGAAAATGTTAGAAACCCATTGGGGATAGTCAATGGGGATGATGAAGTTAGTGGAAAGAAGGCATTGCAACTCCTCTTTGATAAGGAGGGAAACTCGAGGGTGCATGTGGGAAGCTTATTCTTCACTAGCTTGGCATTAGGAAAAGTGACGATGTTTTGGAAAATGATAGAAGGATCGAGACCTGTCATGTCAAAATATGACCATGCAAAGGCCTAACTATGATGAGAAAGGAACACGGTGAAATACTCAAGCTCATGTGGATCAAGAGATTGACCTACTTTGAGGATGTGAGGCTCTTGAGGAGTAATGATATTGATGTTAATGGTGGCTTTGTTGAGAAGAGTGGATGTGTCAGATGGAAAGGTCTTATGAAGATAAGAATATTCTACCCCCATGTGGGAAAGGATGGCATCATCATCAGTGCAATGAAGAATGTCGATGGTAGAAGAGTCCTCTTCTATCATCTCTGGATGGTGAAGGGGAAGGGACCTAGTCTGATTCTCACACTGATAAGTGATCAGTCCCAAGGTGATGGTGGAGACTAAAAAAAAGTCAGAAGTGATAGACATGGTGTCATCTGTATCCATGGCCTCATGGGATGGAAGAAGGTGGAGAAGGCATGTCCATAATCATCATGGATGGTGGGAGAGGATCAGGCGGATTGCTCCTGATAACCTAGTCTGAACTTTTCATGAGGTTTTTGGCATTGGTCAATGATAAGGTCATGTGTGCCATGCTCATAACGTCCCATGCCAAATCCCTTCCATGCACAATGGTGAAGATAGGTGTGGGAAAAGGAGGGTTTTTTGAGGAAGCTATAACCACTGGTATAAGGTCTGGTGTGGGGATGATCAATGATGTGAGAAGAAGTGGAATCAACACCACCATAGATGAGATAGGTGTGAAGATGAGGTGGGCTGAAAGGAATGATGTCCCTAACGTTGGGTTGATACATTGGAGCCTTGTCAAGTTTACCAAGATGATGAGGTGTAGGGAGTGTGTTGAGTGTGAGAAGATGATACTCCCTTGTGTAAGTTTTTCCATGAATTTGTCTAGGGAATCATCATTGGGAAGCTTAGATGAAGGGATGGATGAGCTAGTGGATGGTTGAGATGGGTCATTCTTGGGAATGAGGACATCATTAGGTTGATAGGTCATGTTACATGCTTGGAAGGGAGGAGCATCACTGGGAAGTGTCAAAATATTTCCCTCGTGCTCATATTTGATGCAGCAATGAAGTGTGGAGGGGACACAATGCATGGCATGAATCCAAGGTCATCCAAGAAGAAAATTGTATTGAAACTCCCCCTCTATGATATAGAATACTTTGTGGAGGAGCTTCTCACCAACACAGATAGGAAGGAAAACCATTCCCAAGGTGGGAGCGATAACATCATTGAATGCACGGAGGACCGCGAGTGTTTGGGTGATAGTGGATTTAGGGATTTTGAGCTGATCAAAGGTATGTGATGGGATGATGTTGATAATTTCCCCATTATCGATCATGGATCGTCAAATGAAGGTATCATTGATTCTAACCATGATGAAAAGGGGAAGGTCATGTTCCTCCAGTGTGATATCCAAAATCTCAGCATCATCAAATGAGATGGTAGTAGAAGCCACAAATGCCCCTACGAGAGATGAAAAAGGTTGAGTCTCATCACTAGATGTTGGGATAAATTTCAAGGCTTTTATGAGATCCTGTCTATGGTCTGGAGAGATTTGGATAAACTCATAAAGTGACATCTTAATTGGGGCCTAATGAATTTGTTTGACAATGCTTTCTTCAATTAGTCGAGAGGAGGCTAAGATAGAAAATTTAGGTTTTGATGATGATGATGGAGACAAAGTGGGCTCACTAGAAGGAGTGACAAAGAAAACCTTGGGTTTTGATGAAGGTGTGGATGAGGTAAACTCCTTAGGAGGAGGGATGGCAACAAAAGTCCTAGATTTTGGTTGGGCTGTTGGTTTAGAATCATGTGGGCCAGATCGAGTGGATATCTGAACAACATTGATGAATAAGGGGGGACCATCCTTGGAGGAATCATCACTTGGTGGTGGGATGGTCACAAAATTCCATGATGGATGAGGGAACTTGTGCACTTTAGTTGATTAATTTGATGATGTCGATGAGGAGGTGGAAGGAGGGGATTAAATTTCTTCAAGAAGAAGGTCATCTTCCTCAATAATATTGTGGAAAATGGTTTGGAGTGCTTTACAATGTTTTGTGTCATGTCCAGGGGTGTGGTGATAAGCGCAAATGAGGTTGGAGTCAAACCATGATGGCTTCTTACTATGTGGATCAAAGGCCTTGATAGGAGGAAGTGTGATGGTGGAAATTTGAAGCAAGTGTTGAAGGACCTCCGCATATGATTCAACCAAAGTGTTAGGAGGTACCTTATCTTTGTGAGAAGTTTTGGATTTAGAAGAAGAGGTGGATGTGTCGAATGACTTGGATGTTAAAGGTTGAGTCCTAGTATTTTGAGGTTTTGATGTCTTGGATTCAGGTTTAGTGATGGTTGGTGTTCTAGAAGAAGAAGTGTTGGATGATTTTGGTTTGGGTTGATTGATTGATTGTGATGTTTTGGATGAAGGGGATGGTCCTAGGAGAGATGGATGTGGTCCTAAGATAGATGATGTGACATTGGATTGTTTGATCTTAGGTGGAGGAATGTCTATCTTTTTATGGGGATGTGAAAGAGACCTTTGAGGAAACATGCCAAGGGTCTTAGATTTTTCTTGTGAAGAAGTACCCTTGGGAGGAATGAAAACAATCTCAACTGGAGGGTCTAAAGGTTGTGTGGTTGATATTGGTGGAGGAAGTAATTTGTGTTTGATGAGATCTAAAGAAGGTGAAGATTGGCTTGATGTGGGGATGTCTAATTTTGTGGATGAAATAGGGACATCATTTGAAGTTATTGCGAGTTGGAGTGCTTTCAAAAACTCTTCAAATGATGAGAATGATGTGGGAGGAGAAGATGGTGTAGATGTGGTCACAATAGTCAATGTGGTTGGTGTGGGTAAAAGTGAAGAAAGAGGAATTGGGATAGGTGCTAAAGATGGATCTGATATAATAAGTGGGGGTGGAATAGATGTAGGTGAGGTAGTGGTCAAATCTGATGAAGTAGATGTGACAAGTGGTGGAGTAGATGTAGGTGTAGGATCAATAGTATATGTCGATGTAGATGTGGATATGATTGGTGTAGAGATGGGGATAAGTGTTGGTGGAATTGTAGATATAGGGAAAATGTCCAAAGAGGAAGTGGGTGTAATAGTTGGTGAAGTAGGTGGAGTTGTTGATGGGGTAAGATCTTGATCAATAATGTTGGTAGTGTTGATGGTGCTAATGGTGTGAGCATTGGGTGGTTGAGATGTAGGAGGAGTGGTTTGATTTTTTGGCGCATGATTAGGAAATGGTTGTTTAAAAACATCAAGTGGTTGATTTGGAGGTGCATTAGGGTTATCCACTTGAAGGTCACCTTGGTCAATGAGTTTTTGGACAAGATCCTTGAAGGTTCGACACCTTTCTATATCATGTCCATGAACTTGGTGGTATTTACAATAGTGGTCCTCACGATACCACACGGGTTTGGGTCTTGATTCATCGAATGGTCGAATGGGGGGAAGCGTGATGAGATGAACCACCATCAACTTATCAAATATTGAACTATATGACTCTCCAAGAGGAGTGTAGTTAGGTGTTGGTCTAGGAGCTCTTTGTTGAGGCCATGTGCTAGAGGTGGGTGTAGAAGAAGACTTAACCACCACGACATTGGCCACGCTCTTGGATTTTTCATTGTGTGTAGATGGTTTAGTAAACTCAATTTTTGGCTTGTTTGATTTAATTTTAAGTTGGCCTTGCTCAAGGGCATGAGTCTCAAGTTTACGAGCCATAGTGAAGGCTTCTTCAAATGTTTGAAATGATTGGATTTGTAAGGTGGATGAGATATGCTTCGTACAAGAGCATGAAAATAATTCAATGAGCTTTGTCTATGGAAGGGAGAATGAAAATTGATTTATGATTCCATGCCATCATGTGACAAAGTTTGTGATAGACTCGTTGTAAAATTGTCAAATGGTGTATAGGTCTGTAATGGTGATCTTGCATGCAATGTTGATTGAAAAATGTTCTAAGAAGAGCTACGTAAGTTGGGTAAAAGAGAACAATGAGTGTTGGGGGATGCCATTGTACCAATCCAATGTGGGACCAGCCAAGGACATAGGGAAAGTGTGAAGCATGAGGTCTTGGTCATGGGAAATGAGATAACACACATGCCTAAATGCACGAAGGTGTTGTTGGGGATCTTCCTTACTGTTAAACTTGGTGAATTTGGGAAGCTCCCAATGAGGAGGATAAGGTTTGATTGGGACTAGTGGATGGATGGGTTCATTGCAAATTTTTTCATAAGATAATGTGACCTTGGGTCCCAAGGTAGCGGCCTCAAGGCTAGCCAACCTATTCATCAAGGCATGCATGGGGTCATGAGAGGTGAATGATTGTGGTTGCATGACATGAGAAGTAGCTAGATAAGGTTGTTGATGGACTTGTGGATGAGTAGGTGTTTGAGGAATTACTTGATGGGGGTGAACGTAGGTCATTGGTTGAGATTGGATGGTTTTTTGCAATAGTTGATGTTGAGAAATGGGGATGTAATGTGATTGTTGAGATTGGGTTGGTTGTTGAGGCATATGATGAGTGGGGATATGAGTGTTGATGGGTTGAAATTGTTGAGGAGGTGGATTAGACACTATGTAATGAGAAGCACTCATAAGAGGAGGTTGGGAGGTGATGAAATTTTCATGAATGTGGGATGTGATAGGTAAAGATTGATTATGTTGTTTGGATATGATGGGTAAGGATTGAATGAGGACACTAGTGATGATAGTGGCTGAAGAGGTGATAGGAATGGAAGTGGTGATAGTTGTGTTGATTGGAGGTAGATTAGGAGGGATGGGTGTGATTAGTTGGGTGGTTTGATGAGGTGGAGGATTGGTAGAAGAGGATGGATCAAGCTCATGTTGGGCCATAGTGAGCTCATTCATGGCTTAAGGGAAAAACACTGAGAGTTGTGAAGAAGGAACTTGGGTTGTTTCAGGGTTGGAATGATAGCCATAGATTTGTTGGAGAGGTGGCCCATCAATAGGAAGTTGGGTTGACTTCCTAAGAAGGTAATCATGGAGGGCTATGGGATTAACATCAAGAAGCTCTTGGAACTCCACACTACCACAAGGGATAATGGGAGGCCCAAAAGCTTCAACCAATGCAGTGGATGGAGGAGTGGCTGGCCTAGATGGGATGGATTGATGATGCAAGAAAGGATTGGTTTCATCATAGGTGGTGGTTTGAACAAGAGGTCCTTGATGAGGCACATTGATGATCAAAGGTTGGGTGACCATGGAAGAGGTAACCATAGGCATGGATGAGCCAATGAAGTTGATTGGGATGACATGATGGGATTGTTTGATGCAAGATTTTGTTCCATTTTCCTAGCTAAAGAGCATGTGATAACGGGCATGAAACAAAACAAGAAAATGATAGCTATACTGATCAAGTCAAGCATGCAATGTTTTCTTTATCTTGATTAATTAAATAATGTGAAAAAGAAAAGGGGAAATGGATAATGAAGGTACCTAAGAAATGGAAATCTAAGGTTGGTTTCAGGTAGTTTTGGATGGGGAGTCCTTGATATACCTGAAGGTACATGAGGCCCGAATCTGTGTAGGATTTATAACGTGGCCAGAACACCGCGGTGGATTTCCTGTTGGGTGATGAAATCCCAATCAGTTCCACCTGGTAGGGAATGTCTCGATGTGTGGATTAATGTGTGAGTTTGGTTGTGTGTGATAGAATGTGAAATGCAACCAATTAAACCCCTACTTATACTATATTTACAAGAAAGGATGCAAGAGGTTATTTTTAAGCCCAAAACCAAATGTGGAATTTTGATGAGAACAAACACACAAGGAAGGGAAAATGCAATGCAAAAAGGAGAAAATAAGACAAAAAGGAGAATACCTGGAGAGCACTTTTCCTTTTTATCTGATCTTCAAGATGAAGCAAGCAAAGAGAAAAATCCAAGAAATCCAAAAGCCCAACATGAACAAGAAAAAGCAAAGCCTCTACCTGCAATGTTAGTGGAAAATAGAAGAAATATGGAAAATGAAATGAAATGATGTGCAAGAGACTCACCTTAAAGGGTTGTCCCACTGCACGTTCCAGAATGTTGACCAAATTTTCTCTTTCTTGTTCAGATTAGTGAAATAGATACTAAAGAAAATAAAGAAACTTCAAAGATGCAAGGGTTTAAGGTACCTTGGAAGAAGATAATGATGAAAGGACAGGCACAAAGTAGATTTCCTCGTTGCAAATTTGATGAACTTGCAAAATAAAGATAACTAAGAGGAAAATGGATTAGATGGTAGATGAGGGGGTTTCCCGAAAAGTTGGTTCCAAGAAGCGTTAACTTCCTTATGTAGATGTCAACCCCCGTATTTGATAAAAGATGATAAAATCAATGATAAAGGACTAAATAACATGCATAAACTGAAACTAAATAGAATCTGGAAATTGAAGAAATGGATAAAAAGTACAGATCTGATCTAAATCAACACAAAGTAAATTTACCTGGTTGGGTCGATGGTGACCCAGGATGCAGAGGGAAGGTCGATGGTGACCTGAGTGGATGGATCTGGACAACAAGATGAAAATGTATATTTGGAGGGATTTGAGTGTAGATCAAATGATCATAGAGGCCTAAAAACACTAACAGACACCTATAGAGGAAAAACGGATACAAGGAAACAAAAGGATGCAAGAAGATAGGGGTTTGGATGGATTGTATGGCTAATAGGACACGGGTCGACGATGACTTGGCTGAGTTGGCAGGTGACTAGAGACAGGAAAAACAAATTTGGACTGACAGAGAAGCAGAGTGACAGATCTGAGAACTGGAAACAATAACAGACTAGAGAAACACACTAATGAAGGCCTGAAGGGCAGAATAGGTGACAAACATAATGGGTTGGGTCGATGACGACCTGGGTAGTCCTAAACAAGGCCGAGGGTGGATGGGTTGGATGGACAACCTGCAAACAAGAATGACTGAGAGAAGAAGTTGGATCTAAAACTTTGATGGAAACTGGACCTATAGAACATTAGTGACTAGAAAATAAAAGTAATGATAAGAAACGATAGCATAAACCAATATAAGATCAAGATAAACTCCCCAAAGTCTCCACAAGTGATGCAAATAAGCTCCAAGGGACTCCAAGAAGATTGTAGTAGCTGCAAGAAATATCAGGCTCGAAGATAGGATCACAAAAATGTAAGAGAATTCTGATTATGCCTCCCTTTGGGAGGAGAGGTAAATGTGGCCTTATAGGGTCGATGGACCCAGGTGGGTCGCCACCAACTATGGGGAACCATCCATTTGGGTGGTAGAAGGATGATTTATTCGAGAGATGGGGCTTTTATGGATTGGGATAAGTGCTTTAAAGAATTTAATCAGGTTAGGGTTTCCTAGGGAAGTGATATGGGTAAGTGGGGGATAAAATGGATTAAATAAAAGCTAGAAAAAGCTTAGGGATTAGGAACTAGGGGGTTTAGGGGTGATAAACAACCTAGAGAAGGGAAATTAGGAATAATTAAGATTAATTAGATAATGAGATGAGGATTAGGGGATAATTGATGAAGATTAATAATAAATTAATATAGATAGGGAAATATGAGAATGTTAATAATAATTGTATAGATTGTTGTGAATCTGCATGTGTTTTCTATGTTTATTATTTCTTTTCAATTTAACAATTTCCCTTCCCTGCAAGTTTGATTTAATTTTATGCAAGTGTGCCTTTTAATTTATGGAAGTGTGCCTTTCAATTCATTCAAGTGTGCTATTTAATTTTCAGCAAGTGTGAATGGTGAGGGTTGTCAATCCTCTTCATTAAATAATGTCAATCTAGGGCTATTTTCTGAAGGAAATATGCAATAAGAAAATGTTTACTATGCCATCCTTCACTAATATTCTCTTCCTCTTCACCCTACATCACACCAACCTATGGATAACAATAAATTATCTCTATACTCATTTATTTCCTCTTCTCTTCTCTTTTCCATGTAATAAATTGCTCCCTCTTCCTCTCAACAAGTCATTCAATGGGCCATTTCATCCTTCTCTTCACATTTCATCCAATAAAACTTTCCATCTTCTTTCTCTCTAACACCCACTTTAAATATTCCTCTATCTCACTTATCTCTATTATCATCTCTTCATTTGTTATCCTCTCTTTTCTCTCACTCTTATTTAACTTATTATAATACCCAACTAGAAAGAAATCCTTCATTTTTCTCACTTTCTTCTCAACTCTCTCTCTCTCTCTCTCTCTCTCTCTATTCTTCTCCACAAGAAATTATTTTACACCTTTCCTCTTCTAAGTACCTCACCCTATGAATCCATGTGGTCTTTTGACAAAAAAATTTCTTCTTTTTGAACCTCCAAGTTTTTTTTTACCTTGGATCACTCTTCACTTCTTTCTATTTTCTCTTTTCAAGCCTTAAAAGATTAAGTTTTTTTTCTTACACTTGTAACATTCGAAAATAAAAGATCTAGAAAACGAGGATTATTATTTTTAAACATAAAACAATATACACCACTGTAGTCAAACATATTTTATTAATCATATCCATTAAATCAGATTTGTTCATTTTATCTATCTGACAACTTCCGTGTAAGCCATGTGTGGCTGAGAAGGGTGCATCCAGATCTCCATGATCTCCCTTTGTCACTACTTTGAGTGACAATGCTTACTAGCATTACAGATCAACCCTTTACAGGTTATGGGAACCATGTGAATGTCCTTAGGTCTACCCTAAAGCTATTTTCCCAACTTCATCATCTAGTATCCGACCACTTTCTACCTCATGTTCAGTGCTCAACTTTCCATGATCCGGTTATTGAAATTTTTTGTTTAAAGACAGGTGATCAGAAAATGCACATCCATCAATACATTACTTTGACCAAAGTTATCCGCCATGAAGGTTATGTCTTAACTCAAGACAACACACTAATCATTTGAGTTTTAATTCTTTCGCCACCTCACAACTATCCCTTTCATAGTTGTCTAGATCTTTTAGTTTGCATTTTCTTTATTTCAAATTAAAATTATCTTGCAAGAGTTCATTTTGAGATAGATGCCAAAGGACAACTAGGTTCATTACGGGATAAGTACATTCATTATGCTGAAATGTAACTATTTCAGCATCCCACATGTTCACATCCCTTAATATGCCTAATGGATATTTTCATCTATTTACCTTCTTATGTGATTACCAAAGAAATCTAAGTACATTTCCACAACATGGTTTTCTTTTAAATACCTGTTCCCATTCTTTACAATAAAGCAGATCAAAATATTTATCATAATGTTTTCATTTTTATCCCATAAATAAAATAAATTCATTTTGGCAAATCTACTAATATGATCCCACAAAAACACTTAATAACAACCTATTATTGCAGCATCTATGTTTGAGAGTAGATAATAGGTTGGCTCTAGTTCATACTAGATACTTAGGTTCCTATAGATACACTTCATGTTTTATCCAATTTAGTCATTAATGACACCGCATCTACAGGCCCATATCCTATTCCTTATTTCCCTTTCTCGTACTTCTTTGAACTCCCTTTTAAAACTTATCAATTTCAAACATTAAGGAATTGTAAGTCCCTTTTTATTTCCATTGAACTCATCTTTAACAATCAGGTGCATGATGTCTTGAAATGATATTAACTAGCTTAGTGATTATATTTATTTTTCACCCATTAGTTATTTAACAAGATTCACTATATGCAGCTAGGACTTACTTAAAATAATTAATTTCCAGTTACTTACTCTTGTCCCCAAGTAGATACACCATAGCAAGACTTAAATAATTGACTTAATTAAATAACAGAAAGATCTCCAAAAAATTAATTAATTAACTCAAATTAATTATATTGAATATTGTTACTTTCATTCTAGTTTCTGTTTGCCTAATATTCAATTTTAACTTTAAATTACCATTTTATTGTGATACTCTTTTGTCCTTTAGGTGATATAATTTACAGTCTTAACATACTAGTATTAAGTTTACCGGAAAGTTGAATCACACACACACACACACACACACACACACACACACACACACACACACACACATCCATCTAATTATGCCACTAAATAGCTATTTAATTCAGAAATTAAAAGACACTTGAATGTTATGAAAACTGTCCCATTTATTGGCTACATACATTGATAAATATTAAATAAGTATAGTCTTTGATTAGTGTTTAACAATTTATGACAAGTGAGATTTCACGAGTCCATTATTCATCATTTACTCAGGTTGAGATATTATTATATACAAAGTACTCATCTCATATTAAATTAAAATGAGTCATATATCAAAAAGTAAAATGGTATATTAAACAATTACATAAACTTTCACATAGTGAGGTTGGGTATAAAACCAATAGAACAAAGGATTCCAATAAATACAGTCAAAACTCAAGATAACATCCTTTTACAACTAGAAATTCCAACAATCGATTTGGTTCCAGAATTTTATAAAACTTCACACGTTATGAGTTTCACATATCCCCATATGACGGCTAAATATCCTATAAGACTGAAGTGGTGGTATGGTGTTAGCTCAAAATGAACTGGCAAGAAAATTGACTCCATTTTTTGATGCAACTATTTAATAAAATAGAATAAAATATGCATGCTATTTTTAACATGAGCACAGGGTAATAAAATTGAAAATGATAATGCTTTTGGTTTAACATTATGATACAATAGCAAATTATTGCTAAAAGAACATTATAATTTCTATATCAGAGTTTACTCAACCAAATAATAACATGGTTCTTACATCACTATTACAGCTGCAATCATTAATCATTCAACGTCTGAATTCTATACAAGAAACCAGTAGAAAAAATATTATTTAAAAGAGTACATCCCTCACCCCCCCCCTTTTTTTCCTTTTGCAATCACTAAAGTCAAGGAACAACTATAATTATTCATAAGATTCATTTCAAGAGAGTAATCATGTTGTAATCATTTCATGAATCTAAATTCAGGCTATAACCACAAGCAAATCATGAATTAAAAAAGTATAGAATTTTGTGTATTATTATTATTTTTAATCATGCAAATCCCACGCTCTATAATGACATCAACCAGTCCATTAAAACTACAGATTGTCATTACCAAAGTGAGAAGCCAACAATTTATTTTATTTATTCTATTCAATCAAGAAGAAAATTCTCTCAGGCAATTATATATCACAATATCACAACCAATGAAAAAAAAGACCAAAATACAGATTGACCCACTTACCATAGGCTTGTAATGTTGAAGTCGATTTGCATATAATAACAACAATATGCTTCTAAACTTCCTGTAAAAAAATCCTTTGAAACCAAAGTCATCTTGCATAGATTATTATCACCATTTTTTTCTCCCAAAATCTGGTAATGAAAAGAGAACTAACAGGAAAATCAACTTGTACATACCCAATAATCGATTTTCTTTTTACAAATAAATTTTCTATTTAATAGTAATTAAAATTCCTGAACAAAAATAGATTTGGGCATACAAGAATTGATTTTATTCAACAAAAATTGATTTGAGTATATAAAATTTGATTTGCTTCTATACAAATCGATTTGGGTATACACAAATAGATTTGGGGGAAAAACAATACCATTTCAGCAAACAATTTTTTTAAAAAAGTGAATATAACAGATCAAAAACCCAATTGGGTTTTGGGTAATAACAAAATCTAGATAGAGGAAAAGGAATTTTGAAATCCACAAGAACGCACTTCTTTTTTTTCCTTACTTTCATTCCACTTAACACTTCCAGGACATTAAGAAAAAAACTGTCCAGAAAAACCCTTAGCTTACAAATTAACAGAATGCACACAAAATCATATTTTATTAAACAATGCAGAAGAGAAGGGAGGAAATACTCACGCCTAAAGGAAACCCAAAATCAACAACCACCTACTCTTCTAGCTCCAACAAGTCGAATCCCTCCTTCCTCTAAAACTCACACAGATCTCCCATAAGGGAAGAGTGAAAATAGGAAAAGGAGATAATAAATAAAAAGAAAATGATATGGAAACAACTTTGACTGGGTAGCATATTGAGGAGGTTTTGGGCTTCCCAATGCTGGTACATGCATCAAATGCATGCAACATACTTGGCACCATGTGAGGGTGTTTTTCAAAAAACTCCCACCTCCATTTTTAAACCTACACCAAACTTGGTGGTGTTTCTCTTTACTAATCCTGCAAATATTAAATATTAATGATAATAATTTTTTTTTAACTTTTGACTTACATGCCAAATCCTTCTAGGATTTATATATTTTGAAAAATTAATGTAGCATATTTTTTTTTGTGTGGCTTAACCATTACTCAACTTAATGGTTAAGTCCAACTTAATCATCATAATACAAGTCCACATATTGCAAATATATTACCATAATACTTAGTTGAATTACTGGGTTCCATATAAAACATTCCAATAAATGAAAAGCACCAAGTCCATATATGATAATTCAAATATTCTCATAAAGTTGGCTTGACATAGCATTGTCAATTAAAACAAAGTCGATTAATATCAAGGGTCATAACAAAAGTCAAATAGAACAAAAGACGACCAATTCGATTAAATGATAGTAATAGAAATACAATAAATAAAAGATTCATTATCATTTATGAATCATTTTACCTACGATCAAGGCTTAATCATGTTTAGATAGGATCATCAAGGTGGGTGCGGGGTTATCCATTTAACAGTGTCATGCCCTGCAACTGAAGCTGTGGATCATGACACAGCTGACCAAATGGACTCATACAGGCTATGATGATCACATCTAATCTTGATTAGACTTAACCATAGTTAATTTAACCTTTCCAGAAATTTGGGATGTTACAATACTTCACTATATTCTTCACTTTTAACTTAATTTTTTTTTCCTCTAAAGAGAATTTTTTTCTCTGATACCAAAATGATGCAGAGGAGTGGTGGAACCAAAAAAACCACAACAAAAAATGGTAGTTGTAAGAGAAATTCATCCAAACACACCAAAAACTCAAAAAGGAAGAAGCCTAAATTGTCTTACTCATACCAAAATGCTAAGAATGTTTTCAACCTGCTTAAACACACTCATCAACCATGATTAGTCACTTGAAAATGTTTCACACCTTCATTTATTACTAAACTCCATTTAGACCTCCCAAATTGCTCATAGCCCTTCAAAATGATAAAATCTGATGAAAATAACAAAATACAAGGAATCATGCTTCACTGTAAAGTTATCTAGATACCCATTATGCACATAAAAATTATTACAAAGTTTCAAGACTCAACTATTTGCCAATCAACTTTTATTCCCTCTCTACCATTTTATTCTAGGTCTATTTTCTAGCCCTATTAGCACTTAAACCACTTTGGCTGGAACAATTTGTAAACTTTCAAGAAAAAGTAATTAGCTTTTTGGATACCCTTTATGTCTTTCTTACTTCATGCCAAATTTCACCTCCTAACTCCTTGTACAACTCTCCCAACACAACCTCTCCCTATTGACTAGGTCTCTTTCAGGTCTTCACTAGGGTTTAAAACAAGTTCTAGGGTTTAGTCACTTGAAAACTTGTTTCAATTTCCTATTCACCTTAATCCTCCTTAGTCCACATTTTTCATGCTCTTTTCACCATCCATTCACTCTCTTAGTTGCATTCAACCTGCATTCCATGTTTTAACTTCTTAGGCCTTTAACTTGTTTTGGCACAAAACAATCCTATTACTTTGTATGTATCCTTTATTTCTCTTAGTTTATTCAAATTGTATTCTCACTCATTTCTCATTATCTTTCACTCATCCTCCTAATCACCCAACTCAAGCACTCAACTTCTTTCAATTGCTCAAGACACCTTCCAACAACGTTTTCTTGACCTTAGGCTTCTCAACTAGAATAAAACAGGGTAGTCAAGTTTGAAATGTGTTTATGGATTATTGGTACTTTCCACACCTCTAAAATATTCAAAACACTCCCTCAAATGATTGATTACAACTTCCCTTATGAGTTTATTTCCAAAGACATTGTTTCACTAGTATGACTAGGACTGCCACAAGTTGCTAAACAAGGATGTGCATTCAACTTCCTTCCAACCATTTAGTATTTTTAGTTCATACAATGTTTCTTATGCCACTTTCCCCCTTATTCCTCTCTTCCATATTTCAAATGACACTACAGGATTCAAAATCATGGAATAAGACACTTTTAAAAAAGGAGATTTCTTCTAAGCCCTCAAATATGGGAAATACACAGTTAGGATTGTATTTACAATTGTTTTGGTTATGAATCTTCTTTCAATGATCTTGACACTCAAAAAACACCTTGAACACACTATATAACCCCTTCTCATAACTTGAAATACGTTTCTAGGACTCCATTTGATCAATATATTAGTTCTTCCTTGTTCTTAAGGCTCTGAAACAACATACAATCTAGAATTGAGTATCAAGGACTAAATTATATTATTTAGGGTTTTATATCACTTTATGACCTTGAATATTATCTACATACTGCAATACAACTCCTTCATCCTCTATTTACATGTCAACCATCAATGTCATGAGTTTTGGTTAGTCAAACAAACATTTAAAGGACTGTATAACTAGATTCATACTATAGATTCCTTCAAATTCACATATAACTGCATTAGTCACATTACCATCCTTGACATTTGTCATTCCATACATTTACCACAACTTATACAACTCTTAAAATCCTTGATAACCCCTTATTCATTCATATCAAGATTCTAAATACATGAACTAGTTTCTTACCTTAACACACATGGTTATATTCCTTGCTTATGACTGTCTTCTTATGTCACGATCACCTCCAAGACTTCTTCACACCTCCTTGGGACTGTACAATCCTCTTACATCTATGATCACATTCTCTAAACCATACATAACAACATGCATTCACAATTTCATATATAATCAATAAGATAATGTATAATGCTCAAGAAGTCCTTTGTATTAACAATTTCATAGGAATTATAAGGTTTCTTGAGCCACATTAGCTTTGATACAGAGATCCTCATTCAATACCAACTTCCTACAGTCACACCTATCTTTCTAATTCGAATACCTCTATGAAAATGTAGGGAATGAGGTAGTTAGGGTTCTAACTCAACTAACCCCAACTATGATTAGACTAACCAAGAGGAGTTAGAGCCTTGATAGGGTATGAGAAGTCATATCTAAGTAAGTTATGTCTCATGACCCCATTTACAACATTATTAAACTATACTAACTCCTAGAGTTTTGACAGACACCTATGAGCTAATTCAAATATTCAACCTTGTGGCTTTGGAGGGAAAATTACAAACACCACTTATTATAATTTTGGACTCCACACCCTAAGATAGCAAGGAAAAACCAAAATTCACATATTTATAAAGATTCTCCTGCATCAAGTTTGGTCACAAAGTAGTAGATTGTAGATCTTATGCAAGATGTTTTGTTAGGAAGAATAATGAAAATGCAAGTTCTTATGTGTCCTCAAATAGAAACTAAAAATCATTTTCTCCTTTGACGGATTTTAACATTGCATGTTATAAGGAAATATTACATGCTTTTGTAGAATTGTTTATGTGGAAACTTCCAGGAAAAATAAGAATGAGGAAATTATGGATAATTAGAAGGATGGACCAGTAAAAGTTTAGAAGAAGAATTCATAGTGAGAAAAGAATAAAGAAAAATCCATGCTTGTTCAGATAGTGTTTCATGCAAAAAATGAAGGAAATTAGTGGTATATTGATAGTGGTTTCTCAAGTGACATGATCGGAGTCAAAATTAATTTTCTTACTTTCAAAGAAGTGAATGGAGGCAATATGAAGTTTGGAGAAAATGCTATAACAAGAATTTTAGGTAAGAGTACTACCAACCTTAACAATGGAAGATCAAAAGCATAAAATGTATTATATGTTGAAGGATTGAAGCATAATCTTCTGAGCATGAGAAAAATGAGTGATCAAGGGTATATTGTCACATTTCATGTTGAAGGATGTGAGATCAGAAAGGTAAAAATAGGAAAGGTTGTTGCTGATGTAGGCAAGACATCAAATAATCTTTACATTCTTAGTAAGATAAAAGGAGAAAAATGGTAGATGGGGAAAGCAAATGAGAGTTGGTTATGACATATAAGAATGGGCCATATTATATTTTATAATTTAGTAAAAATTAGTTCTAAGAACGCTATAGAGACATGCCAAAGATAACTAAACCGAAAAACACACTTTGCAAGTAATGTCAACATGGGAAACAACCAAGAGTTACATTCAAGAAAAATGAGCACTCAACTACAAGGTTATTGGAACTCATTCATACTAATTTGTGTAGGCCTACAAGGACTCAAATCATGCAGGGTGAGATATATTTCATGTTATTTATTGATGTTTGCTCTAGAATGACTTGGGTGACTTTTCTAAAAGATAAATTTGGAGCATTTGATAAGTTTAAGGCATTCAAAGCCTTATTTGAAAATGAAATTGGTTGGAGAATCAAGTGCCTAAGATCTGACCATGGAGGAAAATTTACCTCAAATGATTTTTAATATTTTTTTGAGAATTATAGAATAAAGAGACATCACTCAGTTGCAAGGACCCCTCAGCAAAATGACATTATAAAGAGAAAGAATAGATAAATTTGAAAGAGATGGAAAGAGCAATGCTAATTATTCTAGGTTGTATGATATATTTTGGAGAGAAAATTTCAACACAACATTTTACATTTTGAATAGAGGTAAAATTATAGTAAAAAAAATAAGACACCTTATGAATTATGGAAGGTAAGACTAGTAACAATCATTTTTTTCAGTGTTTTGAAGCACATGCTATATCAAAAGAGATGATGAAGACTTGGGTAAGTTTGATTCCAGATATGATGAAGGTATTTTTGTTGGTTAATCTTCAAGAAGCAAGGCATATAGATGCTACAATATGAGAACATACAATATTTTTGAAAGTTCAAATGTGAAAGTGAATGATCTCAAGTATAAAAATAATAAGACATAAGAAATTAATTATTAAAAAGAAGAAAGAAACAAATATGAAGAAGAAGACGAAAAGAAAGGATACAAAAACACCATCTAGATTAGTCTAAAAGAACCATTTAGAAAAACATATTATAGGTGAAAAAAACATTGCAACACATTTTAGAAGAAGATTGGGGAATGCAGATGAACATGCAAATATGTCTTTTCTATCAAAGATATAACCTAAGAATTTTACTAAAGCAATTGAAGACGAGCATTGGTTTAGAGAAAGGGAAGAAGAGCTAGATCAGATTGAGAAGAATGAAATGTGGAAACTTATACCAAGACCAAAAGATAAAAATGTGATTGGCACCAAGAGGGTTATCAGGAACAAGATGAATGAAGATGGATAAATTGTAAGAAATTAAAAAATGTTATTATGCAAGGGGTATTCACAACTTGAAGGTATTTAATTTGAAGAAACTTTTTCTCCTGTTGCATGTTTAGAAGCCATTAAAATGTTTTCATCATTTTATTGTTTTAAATTTTCTAAAGTATACAAGATGAAGACGTGTATTAAAGAAAAATGGGGATTGGAAAAGTATCTATAATAGTCTCTAAAAATTGAAGGCGAGAATCAACTGATGATATATTTTTGGAGGAAATAATGATAAGATGCTAAAATGCTTGGTGAATTATCAAATTTCTCAATCAGACAAAGACATGAATAAGTATATTAAGGAGATGCTTTTAGAATGGAAAATTACAAACCAATTAGGTGATTGGAATTTTATTGTATTTGACTTGTAATACATTTTATATATTATCCAAAATAAAATCATGGGGATTGGTATCTCTAGATGCATATTAGGTTGGATTTGGTGCTCTTGGTACAAATTGGTTGAGTTGGTTCTTGGCATTGGGAAATCAAGATTGGTTTCTCCAGTAGGATAATAGGTAAGATTACAAATATTTGTAAATAAAAGAGAAAGTTAAAGATTGTGATTGGATTATGGATATTTTTACTAAGCCTCTTATAAAAGATTTTGGAGTGATATCCAAGCAATAGGGGAGCTAATTTTCTCAGAGTGAAGAACATGGTAGCTTTCAATGAGATAATGTTTATAGAAAAAGGGAAAACTACATATATCTTGTGTTCTATAAATGAATCAAGTTGAAAAAGTGAATATTAGTCAAGAGGAAAAGACTTATTATCAAAGCTTTGGAATAAGTGATAATTTGAAATCCCCGGAACAAATGAGTTTTTTTTGTAATGTTGATAATTAGTATCTCACAGGTTATGTATTGATTCACCCAACTCTCAGTATAAGTGTGTGAAGTCTTCATAGAGTTTCACGGATGTAACAGATAATTTTTCATGCAATCCTACAGAGGTCTCTGAATATAGACATGTAGGTTGGTAGTTTATCATATATCATCTAGATTTATTTGGTTTTCCGGAGCTAATGGTCTATTACTAGGCAAACTATATGCTTAGTTCATTTTCATGCAGATAGGAGTTCTTTTTGGTGACTAAATTCTTATAGCAGGTATCCTTTGAAGAGAAGGTATAAAAGAGGTTATGAATAGTTTGCACTTGGATTAGAAGGAAATAATGAAGATACACTGAAAATTTATGAAAAAATAAGGCAGGAGGAGTTCTATCATTTCCAGAGTATAGTGATGAGTTGAATATGTTAATGGGACAATAAATAATTAATGGTTTGTATTATTATTCCAAAAAGAGGAGTAATAATGATGTAGAAAAAGAGAATTATTTGGATATTGTGCTTGATAATTTTGGTACCATGCTGGTGATTTTCTTGGCAATATCTCCAGATAGAAAATCTACTTCTGGATATGTAGTTTTTTCATCAATGGTTTTCAAGTTATATGGGTTGTGAGCTACAGGTTATCATCACTTTGAAAATCAGAGTAGATTCACAAGAAGCAACCGACACTCTGTATAGTGTAGTTGGTAGTTTAATTTATTTGACTATTACTCTTCTACTGAAGTTTCATACTAGGATCCTTATGAGGATCATTAGAAAAGTAATTCTAAAATATGTTATGGAAGGAACAAAAGAAAATTATTTGGATGTGGCTGAAAAGATTATTGGTTGAACTCCAGAGTATGGGTGTCAAATACTATAAAAGTGTTAAGATTATTGGATGAACTCCATATGGGTGTCAAAGGAAGCACTACTCTTCTATGTGACAACCAGAGTTGCATTGCTCTTGTGATCAATACAGTTCAACATCAAATAATGAAGCATATAGAGATTCATATGCACTTCATTCTAGAGAAAGTCCTAAATGATGATATTGATCTCAAGTTTTGTTCGACCGAAGATCAAGTTGCAGACATTTTCACGAAGCCACTGAGTGCTATGAAGTTTTGTAAGTTTCACGACTTATTAGGCCTTTTTGAGTTGCTATTAAGGGGGAGTGTGCATGACAATGCCACCACTTAACATCCTTTTGTAAACTTCATAAACTTCCTCCATTTTGTGAAATATCTTTATATGCGATTCTTGAGTAAATGATCACAACACGTGAGTTTACCTATAATTCCCAATGAAACATTAGTTATGGGATTTCCCTTTTTTATAAAAGGATCGATAATATTATGTAAGTCTTCATATGTAAAGCACTTGTCCTTAGAATTTTTTGTGGGAATATTTATATGATTTCCCTTGTTTACATAAATTGTCATTGATGATTTATGGATTGGAAATCCTTTTGTAAAAAAAGGTATTTTGACATGTTTTCCCCACTTAACATTAAGGGGAGTGTTGGAGTGTTAATATTAAGTGGGAACACCCTTTAGGTGGGCCACCACTTCACACCCCTTATTTACAGTTTAATTATAAACTTTATATTGTCAGGTCCCCTTTCTACTTAATGTGGATGTGTTAAATTAAATATTATTATTTAATTTATTTAGAGTGAAATGGTGCACCCGTGTGCAACTGAATCACCCACCCTATTTAATAGGGTGATCTCTCCCTAAAAGATATATTTCCTTGAATATTTCATTTTTGGAATGCTTCTTTGAATATTTTTGTGCAAGTGAATTATTGTGGGACCCGAGGAGGAAGTGGAGGTGTTGGGTAAAATTTGTATGTTAAATTATTATAAAAGGAAGTGCTTTATTCTGAGTGGGGATTTTACCTGCGAATTTCCCCACTATAAATCTTGTGTCAAATTGTCATTTACATTCTACATATATTTTACTATTTTGTGAATTTACTTTATGAATTTAATTTATTGAATATTCTTGCACATATCTAAAACTATCATGGATTGAATATTTTATTACTTATATATTTAATTAAATTCAAGTAATGATTTATTATTCCTATTTTTTCTTACATGTTCTACATTCCAATTTTTCATATTTTAATAATATTAGTAATAATCAAATTGGTTAATTTTGTTCTTACAAAAACTTATAGTATTTCATTTAAAAATATTAGTAGATTAAGTAATATTCATCAATAATAATAATTTTGTTAACTAAAAATAAATCAAATTATTTTAATTATGTTAGGATTAAGTCATTAAGATTACATTCATCTCATATTTTAAATTAAAGGTGTGATGTGTGTTAAATCAAAGTCATTTTATTCTTAAAGGTAATGGTATTTAAGGTGCCTCTACTCAACATCATTGCTTTACTAAAATGTATATGCTTTATTTATTTCATATATAATGGTATATAATATATTAAATTTAAGATTAAATTCATAGAATATACTTAGGGTAGTTGAGTACAATAATTAAATTGTTAAAGTGGGATGTTGCAATTAATAGATCTAGAAACAACAAGGTGGTATAAATATGAGTTATTGGATGTTTATCACTATTAAAAGGCGTCTCAATGATTTCAAATGATCTACAAGTGCCTTTCCAATTCTTGAAATGAGAAGTGAGATGACATATTATTCAGGTGTTATAAGAAAAATCAAACCCTTATGACAAATCGATAATGTAGAACTTTACCGGAAGTTTATAGGAAATGTTTATGGATCAACAACTTCTAACGGACCTTCATTATTTGTTGTAAGCTACTTCAATAAATTTAAGAGATCTTATACCTTGTTAAGGGTACCAACTTATTATCTTCTTCATCTAAACCCTGATTGTACTCGTAATACAATAAGGGACCCTCATAAAAAAGGTTCACATTTTGGGCTAGATAACCTTGGTCACATCCCCAATGATGTCGTGTGAATTTCCTCTCTCAAGTGGGATCAAGATGCATGTAATTCTTCCTCCTAAGTGAGCGTGTGTAAAATCATGTGCTTAAATAATTGACCTTCATTTAAACTTTGATCTTTAGTGCCATGTAAATTTGAACTATTTGATTTTAGATTAAGGTCTGGGGACTTCTTTAATGTTACTCCTTGAAATGTTTTAGATTTACTAAAATTTCAATAATGACCCTCAATGTAGAGGTTCTCCAAGATGTGTTAGGCATCTAAGTCATGTATAATGTGAAGAGGTGTGGAATGATCTCATGGATGTTTTTGTATATATAGGTGATTATTTGGTAATTTCCTTATGTATATTACACATTTAATATTTTTAGTCTGACTTAATGGATATTGCAAAATTTAAAAAATAGCCCATAGAAGGAAACCCCTAAAATGAACTAAAAATTCCACACTTTACCAGTAGTTTTATGTGAGTACGAAAGGTGAATTTAAGGTATGGATAATTTCAAGGAAAATTTTAGTGGTGAATCTTCATTAATTCACAAATATTCAGGTTTTTCAAATTTGGATTAGCTAGTTTTGAGGAGTCGTCTCACTTGCTATTTCACCTAAATTTATGGGTATATGTTACTTTTTTGGGTCATTTCACCTAGTAGTTACACTAATAGCTGAGTATTTATATTCAAATTGTCTTTACTGTGAAAGATAAATTTTCCACATTCACCTTCATGTGTGTGTGTGTGTGTGTGTGTGTGTGTGTGTGTGTGTGTGTGTGTGTGTGTGTGTGTGTGTGTGTGTGTGTAATATACTAATTATGTTACCAATTGACAACATTATGATAGCGGCTAGCAACATTATGCTATTAGCTGACAATATTATGCTATCGACCAATATTTGCTACTAGCCAACCATATTATCAATTAATTCATCAGCCAGGTGAAACCCATTTCCTTCTGATTATCCATGATTTTGAAAAAAAAATCCACACATTTGCCAAGTAATATCTATGGGTTTTTTAGGGGGTTCTTAAAAATTTACCGTGGATAATTTATGTCTAGGATCCTAAAGTGTTTCTGTAGACTAAAATGACCTTGAATAGATATAAATGGTAGATAGAGATGACTAAGATAACAAGTAGGAAAAATAATAATTGGAAAGTGTACGTGTGATTCAAATATATTTAATTTATCTAAGCATATCAAAATATGTAAAAATATACCAAAAGTTATGTTTCTAAATAACTAAAGATAAAATAAGTGTTGAACACACACACGCGCACACACACACACACACACACACACACACACACACACACACACACACACACACACAAAATTTACACACACACACTTCAACGTGCCAAATTTACATCATACATTCAAATATAACATTGAAAAAATAATTTTGAGAAAGATTTTAGAATTTTAATTTCCTTATTAAATTATTAAGTAAATTTAACATAATTTGTTGTAAAATACATTATATTTAATAATTACACTAACACACATCACTACTTGTAAACAATTTTTTTGTTCATGAGAATTAGATATTCAATATTTTTTTACTATGCCCCACACTTGCTTGCTACTTTCCTACTACATCATGCACATTCAATGTTCTCTTGAATAATGTTTAAGTAATTTCTTTACTAGGTACTCCTCATTTATTTTGGCTGGAATGTATGGTGATCCATTGTTTTTTTAATTTCATTGTAATTAATTTGAAGGGAATTGCATTTTGAGTGAAATTTACTCAATTACTTAAATAAGAATATTGAATGTGCATGATGTAGAAGGAAATTAGCTAGC
This sequence comes from Taxus chinensis, assembly GCA_019776745.2. Classification (NCBI taxonomy): domain Eukaryota; kingdom Viridiplantae; phylum Streptophyta; class Pinopsida; order Cupressales; family Taxaceae; genus Taxus; species Taxus chinensis. The sequence continues at coordinate 286,804,543 of CM034151.1, read as the reverse complement.
AAGTGTAAGACATGATTAAAAAAATTGAATCTCTCTCTCTCTCTCTCTCTCTATATATATATATATAAACAATTTGCATAATAAACCTATCATATCCTAGTATGAATATTCATAAACCAACTTAAAATCAAAATATCGAGTCTCTAAGTGGGCTGATTTTATTTTAAAAAATAAATGAAAACGTAAATCCATATGTCCCATATGTAACAATAAATCCCTTCGTAGATATACAACCAACTATGCATACTAATTTCCACATTTGTGCCAACTAGAATCTGTTGGGTCATGTAGCTTCTTAAAACATCCCATTACATTCACCACATATTTGAGGCAGCCTATAGAAATTCCTATTTTTTGCAAATCATTTCCCACAAAATATCATCCATGACTACCTCGTATTGCCTTGCAGACACATAGGATGCCTTAGGTAAGGTTTAAGAATCCAAATGCTTAAAAATATCCACATTTTTTATATCATTCGTATAAGTCTAGTTCCTTATTTTTTGTGTTTGGAATCTTAACAAAAATGCATGCTAAATCAATCTTAAAGAATTATCACGTAGACACAATTTAGGCTACCACTCAAACCTCAAATGATTCCCATGATTAGTATTTATGAATGTAAAATAATGTTAATCTAAATTATAGAAGAATTATACAAAAAATAAAAATTACAATATAGACAACTAATAGAATGATGATTTCAAGAACTGTTTGTAATAACATGTGTATCCTATATTGGACTATTGAAAAAATTAACAATAAAATATATGATTCCTTGGATGTATTTATTTATTTGTCATGAAATGATTCACTAATCAAAATCCAGTTAACATAAATTATAGAAGAACTATTAAAAAATTAAAAATTAAAATAAAGACAACTAATAGAATGATAATTTCAAGAAGTGTTTGTAATAACATGTGCATCATATATTGGACTATCGGAAAAATTAACAAGAAACAATATGATTCCTTGGATGTCTTAATTTATTTATCATGAAATGATTCACCAATCAAAATCCATTAAGGTGCAACTATTAATTCAAATAGGTATGTATGTATGTATGCATGCTTGCATGCATGTGTGTGCACATGTATGTATGTATGTATGTATGCCTGCATGCGTGTATGTATGTGTGTGTATATGTATGTATCTATGTTTATATGTGTGTGTGTGTGTGCATATATGTATATAAATGTGTGTATATATATGTAAATACACACACACACATATGTATGTATGTATGTATGTATGTATGTGTATATATACGTATATATATATATATATATGTATGTATGTATGTATGTATGTATGTATGTATGTATGTATATATATATATATATATATACATACCTACATACATACATACATACATATATACATACATACATACATACATATCTACATATATATACGTATGTATGTATGTATGTATATATATACATATATATATATATATATATATACGTATATGTATGTATGTATGTATGTATGTATGTATGTATATGGTGTATGTATCTATATATATATATGTATATATATATATATATATATATATATATATATATATATACATACCTACATACATACATACATATATACATACATATATACATACATATATATACGTATGTATGTATGTATGTATGTATGTCGATAATAATTTAGATCTAATATAAATCCATCTTAACACATAGTAGTATATATGTTTATACATGTTAGTATTATCATCTAGGGTCTTTTGGATAATTTTAAACACATCAAATTAATGTTAATATGTTTATGCGATAATTTAGTAAATTGTCCCAAGCTTTGATGCCACATTTTGTAAAGACAATTACTCACAATTACCTAATTTTATATTTCTAAGATATGTGACCTTTTAGAAAATACTATTTCATAACACTAAGTGCATGTGTGATATGTTTATTTAATAAGCATTACATATATATGTAAGTGTTGGTTATGAATTCTATTCAACATCCACCCACACAAACCAAAAGTATAAAATTCATGTAGGGTGTAACTGTTGGGGTGATAATGTCAAGTGGGTTATCTACAACTGCAATACACCCCAATATTATTTTAAAAAGTTTTTCTATAAAAATTTATTATGAAGATATTCCACAAAGATCTTATACATTTAAGAGTGAAGTAGATCGACTAATTCACCCACCCTATTGACTAGGGTGACCCCTCTTGGTATTGGTTATAAGCAACAAATAGATTTGTACCAGGGAGAGATCGAGATAGCGATATCAAACTGGGAACAATATCTGTTAAACAATTTTCTTATGTATTTAATGAGTGCAAGATATAGCTCTACAATCATTCTAAAGAAGGTCCTAAGGAGTGAAGTGGAAGAGATGGGTTAAAGTATCGTCATTCTTAATATAGATTATGCTTTATTACAGTGGGGGTTTTTTCTTTCAGATTTACCCACTTAAATCTGGTGTTGCTGTCTCTATGCTATATGTCTATTTGATTTCAGCTCTTACTCATTAAGCTATGCAATTTTCTATTTATTTAAGCTAATGTTGTGTCTTATTTAACTGCACATCATAATCTATAGTCTTCAGATTTTCAATAGTGGAAATGTAATTTTTCAATTACATTTCCCTTTGTAAATCTAACGTAGTATCATAGCTGGTGATTAAGTGTGTATAGGGCTGATTTGGAAGATTTTAAATTTGTTAGAGTGAAGAAGCTTAAAGTTTGTTTAAAAATTTGTGAAACCATAAATGTTCTGAAATTGTCTTCAAGATAACCAGGTTTAAATTTCTGATTCCTGCCTAAATATTGTTTGAAATATTAGCTAAATCGATGTTTAGATCATGTTTGAGCTATTGTATGCTTAGATATTTGATTTTTCTTCTTGTTTAAGCTGTTTATGGATTAAATCTATCATATGTGACCTTATTTTAAGTTTTCACACCGTTTATAGTCATTGGTGATATTTTTAATTAAGAGAATTAGGACTAATAATGGATGATAATATGTCGGAAAAGAGTTTGATAAGTTCTGTGTGTCATGTGGGATTCAAAGAGAGTTGACTACTCCCTAATCCCCTCAGAAAAATGGCATTGCAGAAAGAAAGAATAGGATTGTCTTAGAAATGGCTAGAACTATGATTTATGCTTCTAATGTGCCTAAGTTTCTATGGGTTAAAGTCATGAATACAGTTGTCTATATTCTTAATAGAGTCCTTACAAAATCCCTTCATCAAACGACTCCTCATGAAGTATGGAAAAATCTAAAACTAGACATTTCTCACCTAAAGATATTTGGTAGTCCTGCCTCTATCTTCATTACAATATCTTAATCTTGTATTTTTTGTTGGCTATGGTTTTCAAACTAAAATATTAAGAGTTTATGATCCCTTCAAGCATGACATTGTTGAAAAAAAAATGTTCAAGTCTTAAAAAAGACATTATGTGATCCTTCTCATGAACCCTCCTTTGCTACTCCTGAGATAAAACTCTTAATGCAAAATCACAGCACCCCAAAATGAGCTATGGATATGCTTTTCTACTAGGCATGGTCATTTGGTGTGATTTGCATAACATGGGACCATCTCTCAAGATGTGGGACTTGTGGACTTGAGATGGCCCTTCGGAGAAAGCCGACTTCTTCTTCCTGATCCTAGCGTTAAACTATTTCTAAGGAAAGAAATGCGACTATCTACTCCTAATATAACAATTCCAAGGAGACAGGGAGAGAGAAAGAGCATGAAAATAAAGAAATCCTACACTACAGAGGTGATACCACTAAGAAAATGGAAGTGCTGGTCATAATCTCAGCTGCCTGAAGTGGAGAGAGGTGAGTAGAAGAGAGGGTGAACAAGATGTACCACAAACCAGAGATAGATTTCACATAGAACACCACTTCAAAACCCATTAAACACATCTCCCAGGACCCACAACAAACATCAGAATATGCACATTATATCCTGTAACGATGAGAGGTGAGGAGAGATGATAAAATAGTAAAGGATGGATAGATGCATCATAAAACAAAATTTATTGCTCCAAAAGTTCACACAGTACATCGTTAGTGGGAAAGAGGCAAGAAACTACCATTACAAAGCCAAGGGAGGAGGCTTAAACTCCATTTTAGACCCTGGGGAAGAAAATAAGAGGGGAGGCAGAGAAGAAGAATGAACAACAACTTTTTACAATGAATCCTGCCCCTGTATTTATAGATTTGATCAGAGAGAAGAAAGAGAAAGGGAGAAGTGGGAAAAGTAGGTCGAAACTCAACCACCTTTGCTAATGCTTCTGATAAAATCCACCCCCGAATCCATCTTTACTGCATCGATCCTTGGTTCAACATCTTGAAGGAAGAGGAAACAATAGAAATAGATCGAATCCAATCTGGTTGTTGAGACAGATGGATCCTGCATTGAAGGCCTCGAAGATGTTTCCTCCATTTTTATTTACCTGACCTCCTCAAAATTAATTTTTTATACCTTCTTGGCATGGGTGAGGCCGATATATTTTCAACAACGTTTGTAATATTTTAAGCCCTGAGCCAAAATATATGCCCCCTCGAAGTTTGTATCGGGTCCGTACAGGAGGGTGGGAAAATAGTTTGAAGAATTGGGTCCCCCTTTACATATGGGACACACGGTAGCCAAATTAGGGAAAAAATTGGACTTATGGTTTCAAAATTTATCTTTTCCCTCTTTTCTGCGAGATGCAAAACACAAAAAAATCCCACGGCCCCGTTGCTCTACCTTTTGACTCTGTTTGACCATTTGCCCTTGTTTCCATTTCGTCCTAAGACACGTGGAGATGCGGTGCTTGTTTAAGAACCCTTTCTGTATTCAATATTTGAATCAGCACCATTAAGACACTTGGCAGCCTCCGTTGGTCTCACTCATGCATTTTTCAATGGTTCCTCTTATGAGGGATCATGATCAATCCAATATTTGACACTGGGTGAAATATGGATAACAATTTGGCGACTCATGGGGACATCTACCTGCTAGATGAAGAGACCAATGGCCTTGAAGCATTAATTGGGCATGAAGTCATGCGTGATAGCCTGCTACTGATCTAAAATTTGAAAACTGACCCTTCGGCCACTTGGAAACCCACTAAAACTTAGAGTTGATCTTCACTAAAAAAACCATTACAATACACTGTGCAAGAGAAAAACAACAACACCAAAAACTATGTACAAACTGAAAATCATACATGCTCCAAATGGAACATGCAGAGCGTGTAAAAGCACTTCTTCTATTGAAAACAAACCTACCTACACTACTCTAACCAAGAGTAAAGGGAGCTCAAACAAAGCCTGCAACTGGCAGGGAGAAATAGCTTACCTTCCTAAAAAATGGCAGCCATGTAATTGATTTGGCATTGAACATGGCTGGTTGGATGAGTGAAAAACTAACTACAAGTTGATCTTCCACCCAAATCACCAAAGTATCAGCTGGAGACAAGTCAAATGCCTCTTTTAGTTGCTTTGCATTTGAATTGAAGAGGTACGACAACTGATCCTTAGTGCTTTGCATATCATCCTCATGCCCTGAAATGGACATGACTGGTTGTGGCTGCTCCTTTGGCTCCAATGAAGCCAAATACCTGATTTGGCAAGGCCTAATCCTTTTGATATGCCCATTCCTTTGATTTTTCACTCCAAAAATGGAGTCTTCATGTAAACCTCTTTGGGTGAATGGCGTGGAAGGAATGGTGGAACTCTTCTATTGTTTCTCTTTTATGACAACATGTTCATATGCTTGGAAGGTGGATGAAGGAGAAAACAATAGAAATTCAACTAGTTCTTCTCCATCAAAACAGTCCTCTAAATCAGATAAGTACTCTACTTCATTGCTGTCCAACTGCAAATGGAAATCCATGGTGGGAAAGAAGTCATGATTGCACAACCTCATGGAATGGGAGAAAATGAAAGAGATGGAAGAAGAAAATGGATGAAATGAGTGGAAATGGATGGAAAAGTTTTGTAACTCAGAGAATGGGTTTTTGACTAGATGGAGTCGCCAGATGTGCTTGTATGTGCCTCTAAAGGCTGAAATATTCACCAAGAGCACATCGAACCTGATGAAGTGAAGTGGTAAGGTGCTTCAGACCTATTCCACCAGGCATGCCAAAACTATTAGTGTGAAATCATATCACCCCCAAATGAGTTATGGATCTACTTTTCTAAGGCAAGGTCATTTGGTGTGATTTACATAACATTGGATCATTCCCCAAACTGTCGGACTTGCAAATGGGAATGATCCTCTAGAGAAGGCTGGTTCCTCTTCCTAAACTACCTACCACAAGCTATTATAGTGTGGGCAAGCTAATCTAATCCTAATATAACTTCTAAGGAGACAAGGAGAGAAAGAAAAAAAGGAAAAATAGAGCCTACACTAAAACGTTAATACACCAGAGAAGGAAAATGCTGATCATCTACCAAACTGGCATGGAACAAAGAGAGGTGAGCAATGGAAAGGATGGACAGCAACATCATAGACCATAGATTAGATTCACATTGAAAATTTTCCAAAACCCCATGAACACAACTCCCAGATCTGCAAATGAACATTCAAAACATGCACAGATACCTTGCAATGAAGAGCGGCAAGAAGAGACAACCAAAAATGAGAAAAAGATGGATAGATACATCAAAAAACATGTTTTTTATTACTTCAGAGTTTACACAGAGCATCATTTATGGACAAGAGGTAAAAAACACCATTTACAGAGAAGGGGAGGAGGTTCAAACTCCATTTCTAACCCTAGGGAAGAAATAGAAGGGGGAGGCAGAGAAGAAGAATGAACAACCTAATTTTTACAATGATTGTTGCCCCTGTGTTTATAGATTCAATTAGAGAGAAGAAAGAGAGAGGGAGAATTGGGAAAAGTAGGTCAAAATTCAACGACTACTATTATGCTTCTGATAAAATCTACCCCCAATTCCGTCTTTACTGCATCGATCCTTGGTTCGGCACCTTGAAGGAAGAGGAAACGATGAAAACAGATTGAATCCAATCTGGTTGTTGAGACAGATGGTCCTGCATTGAAGGAAAAATGATGTTTCCTCTATTTTCATTTACTTAACCTCCTCACAAAAATTTCAAACTCTGTGGCATGGGTGAGGCCGAGATCTTTTCAATGACGTCAGATTTGTAATATTTCAAGCCTTGAGCCAAAAGATATACCCCCTCGAAGTTTGTATTGGGTTTGTAAAGGAGGGCGGGAAAATGATTTGAAGAACTGGGTCCCCCTTTACATATGGGACATGTAGTAGCTAGATTAGGGAAAAAATAAGACTCGTAGGTTCATAATTTATCTTTTCCCCCTATTCCGCGAGATGCAAAACATAAAAAACTCCCATGGCCCTGTTGCTCCGCCGTTTGACTCTGTTTGACCATTTGCCCCTGTTTCCGTTTCATCCTAAGACACGTGGAGATGCATCGCTTGTTTGAGAACCCTTTCTCTATTCAATATTTGAATCATTTCCATTAAGGCACTTGACAGCCTCCATTGGCCTGGCTCATGTATTTTTCAATGGTTCCTCTAATGCGGGATCGTGATCTATCCAATATTTGACACGGGGCAAAATATGGATAGCAAAAATTGTTAGTGCAGAATCACAACACCCCTGAATTCCTGCAACCAAATGGGTTGAGACTCTCAGTGTGATTGCACAACATGGAGCATATCTCAAAGTGTGGGACCTTGCAAGTTGAGAGAGCTCTCTGGATTAAGGTCGGTTCCTATTCCTCTGTTCAAGTTGCATACAAATATATTGAAGAGCGTCTATTTTAAATCTACTCTATTTTACCAAGGAGACAGGGTCAAGGAGATGTAAGAAACTAAACTAAGCTAACGAGGTGATGCACCAAAGGAATGTTAGACCCTCATTTTGCCATTTAACATGGACCATGAAATGCAATACAAACACTATGTACAGATGACCAAGTTTCAATAAGAGATCAGAGAGACAAAAGTGAATACGTGAGAGGGTTGAGAAACATCCACAGACATATATATTATTACTCAAGAGGTTATATAGTATATTATAGTGGCTAAGAAGTAAAAACTTGCATTACAACCCAAAGGAGAGGTTAGAAAAGCTCCACAAATCCTTCTGTGAATAAAGGAAGAAGGGAGTGCACAAAATAGAAATGTCCAACCTTTTACAATGAGCCTCGACTCTTCCTTTATAGATTTAGTATAGAGGGGAGAAGGAGAGAGAGAGGTAGGAAAACTAGATCGAAGCTCAACCACTAGCCATCAATGCCTCCTACAAATCTACCCCAAATCTATCTTGTTTATATCAATTACTTGTTCGGCGCCTCAAAGGATGAGGAATGGTGGATCAGATCAAATCCAATCTGGTTGTTGGGGAAAATAGATCCTGTATTAATGGCACAAAGATTTTTCTTCACTTTTTCCCCACCTAACCTCTTCAAAACTAAAGTTTCAAATCTCCCTGGTGTAGATGAGGTCGAGATCTTTCTAACGATGCCATATTTTTTGGATTTCGAGCACTGAGTCAAAAGATATGCCCATTTGAAATTTGAATCAGGTCTGTACAAAAATGGTGGCAACCAGTTGTCAAAACGGGTCTTTGGAAATTGGACACGTGGATGGCTGGTGCATGTTTGGGGACTGCTTTTGAATTCTACTTTTGGAGTTACGCCGGGCTGACATGTGGCTTCTTCTGTGGCTTGCTCAGTTTCCTCATGTTTTGGTCAATTCCTTTTACTCAGCGGGGCCATACATCTGACCAGAGACACGTGGAGGCTTGGAGCTTGTTTGGGAACCTTTCCCAAATTTTACTCTTGAATTAGCACCATGCTGACACTTGGCACCCTACTGGCCTGTCTCTACTTTGAATATTTAAACCTGACCCTGTCCCTTTTCTGGACCTGGGAAACGTGGAAGGCCCACGCTTATTTGAAAACCCGCTCAAAATTTTACCTTTGAAGGAGTGTTGGGTTGACATGTGGGAGCCTCCGTAGACTCTTGGACTTTTCAACGGCTGCTCTTACTTTTTTGGGCCTGCTCTGTCACATTTTTAACTTGAACTACATGGCGAGCCCACACTCATTTGGGTCTCCGCTTTTGGATCTACCTTTAGAGATGTGCCGGGCTAACACATGGCTTCTTCCACGGCTTCTTTATACTTAGTATTTTTTTAGGCTAGCCTTGTCCTGCTTTTTGCTTTTAGTTGTTGAATCTACCCCTCTTAGGGCCTGGGGCATGTGGGGGTCGGATGCTTGTTTGAGTCTGCCCTTTTGGACTCAATCTTTAGAGGTGCGCTATTTGGACACTTGGCAGCATCCGCTATCTCCTCCATACTTAGTCATTTTTTGGGGCTCATTCTGAACCATTTGTAGAACCCGAAGACTTAGAACATTTTCCATCCCTTCTCCTTTAAGCCTTTAGCTTCTTTGACATTGTCTTCTCCTTCCCCAACCCTGCTATTCCATTTTAGAGCCCGTTCGCAATCTGTTTCCTAGATTTGAAGCATGGGTTCATTCGATGGAGCTGTTTCTTGAATTTCTTCTTGCAAGAGGTCATTTGATCTTTCGTAGGCCCTGCCACTCCATTGTAGATTCCATTTATTGCATGATTTCTCTAGTTTCTCCTGTCCGGGGTTGTGCATCTGACCAATTTTATCTAGGCGCAAAATTGGGATAACAATTTCGTGACTCGCAGAGGCATCTTCCTGTTAGATGAATGGACCAGTAGCCTTATCCATTAGGAATGTAGTCAAGAATGATGGCCTGATACTAATCCTGCCTCTGATCCACAAGCCCAACAGTTTGCACTCTCAATTTTCATAAGAAATATTGAAACAAGGTTTGTGAGAGTAGAAAATTATTTTGACCTGGGGTTTTCATCTATCCCTGAATGGACTGCTTCGAGGATGGATTTAGTTTCTCTATATTTGTTTTATTTTGAAATTTGTAATTGTTACCAGAAATTATGGGTCTCCTGCCATGAATACTAAAAAAGGATGGCACATTCACTTAGAGACACGTTGAACGGTGCAACAAATAACCTGTGCCACAACACTTAGGGGAAAAAACTACCCTACAAAAAAACAACGTGCATACGCACTTAGGGAAATTAAAATCCTATGCTAATATTTACATGGGTGGAAATTTCCCAATTAGTAGCAATGTTTGAGATGGATCCCGTTCACTAGGATTTGTAATTCTTCGCCATCCAATTTAGCTAGTTGGAAGAGATTACTACTCTTGCACTCTGTGATCATGTAAGGGCCACTCCAGATGGCATAAAATTTGGAGTGTTTTCCTGGGTTTACTTGATCTACATCCCACTTTATAACTAAGTCCCCTTCTTGAAAGGTCCTCTTTCTTGCCTTCTTGTCAAAAATATTTTTTTATCAATGTTTGATCCTTTCCCATGACTTGCATTACATGTTCTCTTTCCTCCCCTACCTCTATTAGATCTGCATACCTGATTGCCATGGGTTCATACTCAGCCAACTCCATCTCTTTCATGAGTTCCAAAGTGGGAAACTCCAATGAGATGGGAAATACTGCCTCCTTTCTATATACAAGCTTGTATGGGGAGCTACCTGTGGATCTTTTAGATGTGATCCTATCAGCCCATAGAGTTGATTTGAGATTTGTATGCCAAGTCCTCTGATTTTCATCAAGAGTCCTTCTGATAATTCTTAATAGGTTCTTATTTGTGAACTCTGCTTGGCCATTACCTTCAGGGTAATAATTTGATGAGGTGTTGAGATACACACCATTCTTAACTTCCCATTCAGTGATCCTTGTACCAAGGAATGCCAATGCAATATCATATATAATAGTGGCAGGGACTCCAAACCTAGTGGCTATTCCTTCATAAAAATCCAATATGTTGGATTCATTTGCTTCTTTTAGTGCCACTGCTTCAGTCCACTTGGTGAAATAGTCTGTTGTAGTGAGTATCCACTTGTGGCCTTGGCTTGAATTTGGGTTAGTCACCCCAATGAAGTCTAGTCCCCATTGCATGAATGACTGATCCATTGAATGGGGTGAAGGGGTAGGGCTGCTAGCTTCTCTTTTCTTGTGAAGAATGCACATTTTTTACACTTCTTGATGCATGAGTAGTAGTCCCTGAACACTGTAGGACAATAATAACTAGCCTTCATGATCTTGTGAGCCATTACTCAAGGGGAAAAGTGACCTCCTGCTTCTCCATCATGGAATTCATGCAACACTCTCTCAATCTAGCCTATCCCAATGCACCTTAATAGAAAACTATTGATATCTTTCTTAAAAAAGACACCACCAACAAGCACATATGGGATGGCTTGTAGTCTAAAGTGTCTTCTCTTTGCATTATTCCATTCTAGAGGGCACAAACCTATTTGAAGGTAATGCACCAAGGCTTGGGTCCAACATGGAGTATGTGCATCATTAGCTAGTTGTTCTTGATCATTATGTAGAAATAGGACAACCTCCTTTTCACCCAATGACTCAGCCTAATGCTTAGAGGTGATATGTCCACACAGTCCCTTGCCTCTAACCAGTTTGGTCACCTTGATCTCAATGTCATATTCCATCACCTGAGTGATCCATCCTGCCATCTTCTCATTCAAATCCTTATTTAAAAGGAAGTCCTTGACACCAGCATGAGATACTAGCAATTGAATCTTGTTATTTGAAATTAATTGTCTGAACTTCTTTAGGCTCCTAATAACAACTAGGACCTATTTTTTAATGAAAGAGTATTTTACCTCGTAGTCCTCCAAGATATGACTGAAGAAAGCTATGGGTTGCTCTGAACCTTCATTGTTGGGCTAGACCAAGATGGCTGAGATGGTGTCTAACCCTCCAAAATCATATAGCATGAATTCTTTTGAGAATTTTGGGTTAATAAGAGTTGGAGCCTATGATATTGTGAGCTTGATGGCCTCAAAACTATCTTTCCCTTTTATTGTCCATTTAAATGCAAGACTCTTCTTTAACTTCATTGTTAAAGGATTCACAAGAGTATCAAAGTCAGGTATAAACATGTGAACAAATTTTATTCTCCCCAAGAAGCTTTGGAGAGACTTTTTATGTTGTGGCAATGGGATTTTCCGGATGGCTTCAACCCTATCATGATCAATTGTCAATCCCTCTCTTGAGACAATGTACCCCAACAATTTCCCTTCATGAGCCAGGAATACACACTTTTTTGTGTTTAATGACACTCCAAACCTTCTACATCTTTGAAATACTTGTCTAAGGCGAAAGATATGGTCTGCAACATTCTTTGAAAAGATAATGATATCATCAAAATACACCAGGACTATGTTATTAATTAAGCCTTTGAATGCCATGTCCATAGCTCGCTGAAACATTTCTCCCACATTTGATAGTCTAAATGACATTTTATTATAAGCATATGTACCCCATTTGGTGGTGAAGGCTATCTTGAATTGATCTTCTTCTTTCACCATTATCTAGTTATAGCCTGAATACCCATCTAACAATGAGAACCTCTTAGAACTAGCTACAACTTGTAAGATCTGTTTCATTGATGGAAGTGGGTAGTGATCCTTAAGTGATTCTATGTTTAGATCAAAAAATTCCACACACAACCTGATTTCTCCATATTTCTTTCTCATAGGTATCAAGTTAGCAATCCAACTCAAATTTTTGATAGGAAAGATGATATTGGTCTCAATTAGCTTGTTCAATTCTTTTCTCATGAGAGGCTCAATGTGGGGATTTATTGTCCTTTGCTTATTTCTAAAAGGCTTAGCTTCTGGATCCAACTTGATGGTGTGTTGTGCCATCTTTGGGTTGAAACCTCTTAAATCTTTATAAGTTCAGGAAAAGACATCTGGGAATTCTTGACAAAGTTGAACAAATTTAGATTTTTCTTGTTGAGTGCTTACCCTACCAATTTGCAACGTTTTTCATTCTTCTATAAAAATAGGTTCTGAATCTTCACCCTTTACCTGAATATTTTCCTTCTCTTTACGGAATTGGTCATTTGGGTTGAATATTGATTCAAAAGTGATAAGACCCTTTGGTAGTTTGTTGGTTCTCAACTGCACCACTTGATCACCATACTGTTTCTCTAATCTATCTTGATTCCTGGAGGAGAACTCAACTTCCTCTTGTTGAAAGTTGATAATTTGTTGATCACTTTCAAAGAATTGCCAACTTATGTTGTTGTCTGGGACAACTGGCCTTACAACCAACTTGATATGGGGCTGATGCTTATCACTCTTGATATTCTCCATAACATCAAACACTACCCCAATTGCTGCTAATCTGTCTGCTATTTCATTCTTCTTCCTTGGGATGGATTTAATGTTGAATGCCTCAAAATATTTAATGAGGTCAGATACTCGGTTCTTGTCACTCTTTAACAGGTCGTTCTTGGCAGCATTTTGTCCTCAGACTTGATTAACAACTAGTTCACTATCACCAAACACTTGCAAGTTCTTGATTCCTCATTTCCTTTCCGAATGAAGTCCATGGACTAAAGCCTCATAATCATCTGTGTTGTTTGAATAAGAAAATTGGAAACAGAAAGCCGAGTAGTATTTCATACCTTTAGGCAAGATAAGCATAGCTCCTCCTCGGGCTCCTTGCCTACTTCTTGAGCCATCAAAGAATAACTGCCATACCTCATTATCATCTTTGTGGTCTAGCTTAACAATGTTAGGAAGAGGCTGATTTTCTTCATGTAAACAGTAGAATCCTAACTCAGACTCCTCCATCTCTTTATAGTGGTCAAAAGCATGTCTCTTGTTTGACCATTCGTCGACAGTCAAGTCTAGGATACACCCCACCTTGGTATCTATCTCACAAGTGCTTGGGAGGTCCTCCAAATCAAAGACTAAACAATTTGCATTGATTGGGTTGGGTACATAAGACTCAATATGGTAATCTATAATGGGCTCAGATCTGATTGTGGCCTTAGCCCCATACCTTAGACTAAAAAGCATGTGCAACCAATCAACAAAAAAATATCCTCCAATCTTAGCAGTGAAGTCTCTTGACAAACACAATGCAAAATGGGGTGGCAAGTCTATGAATGATATGTTTTGTAATACAGTCAGATTGGGGCAGGTATGAAGTGTGAGGCTCAAACCTTTGATGAATCCAATAGTTTTCACTGTTGTCCCATCCAATTGCACTACCCCTTTGGATATGACTTCGTATTGAAGACCCAGTTGATTAGCTATTTGTTTTGGCATTACAGAACTACTTGCCCCCAAATCAATCATGCAATTATGTACTAATTTGTCCCCAATGATCAATGAAACATAGAATGGAGGAGGCCTCAAGCTCTTACCTTGTTGTCCCCCATGGTTTCCTTCAGGCTGAGCTACATTTGTAAGCAATTTATCTTGCTAGCTAGGGGGGTTATTTGAGCTTGACCAATTGGCCATAATAGTCTGCAAAAAATCTCTCTATCTTGGAATGGCCAATGACTCCCACATTGAAATATTCACATTTGTCTTCTTCATTTGTTCAATGATATTAAATGAGCTACCCTTTTGCTGCCCCTTTCCTAGTACATTTTTTTCTTGCACATGGGTTGTCACAACTTGTGCCTGCGTGGATTTGGTAGGTGGCTTAGACCGACTTTGCATATTGGGAGTTGTATTTTGAGTTCCAATACCTCGTGGAGTAATGGAGGGTTGAGGATTACTCGAGTTTGGTGATTGTCCTTCTCCAATATTTCTCTTCTTGGACTGTGTATTGGTAGCTACACTTTGAGAAGGGGCTTGATTCATTCCACAAAATTCTTTAGCTTGCCAATTGACAAGCACAGTTTCACTTGGATATGCTTCTTGTTGATCTCCTTGTTGCTAATTTTCTTCTTGGCTAGACTCTTGTGACACACCACTGGTCTGTACCATCAAGGTCTAGTTTAGTGAATCATTAAAGCACATTGATTGGTTATGTGGCTGATTTCATGGGAAACACCAATCATATTCTTGGGCCATATTGTTTTGTGTTGGGACCAAGGCCCTTGATGTTGAAGTTGTGTTTGGATCATATGACCGGAAAGGCCTAACAACTTGAGGTTTTTCTTGGTTTTGGTTTTGATTTACAGCCTGAGCTGGTTGCCTATTTTGTTGATATGGGGGTCTAGCCTGATACTGAGCTTGAGGGTGATATGGCATAGAAATATGAGCTTGTTGCCTCTTGATAGTTAATAACTCATTCCCTAGGTTCTCCAACTATTTCATAACTTCTTGAAGCTTTTTTGAGGTACTATAGGACGAGGTGGAGTCTTCAGATGAACTTTTATTCCTAGGAGCAGGCATAGGAGTTAATGTGGATGTCTGGCTAGTGCTTGGGTTTCCTAATTCTGGATATAGGGGCACTGGAGGCCTAGGAGGAAGTTTTCCAACCTGAATTAGACAATTTTTCAGCTCTTATGGAAATGCCATAGGCTACATGTAAGGTTGTGCCTCCCATTAATTGAATCATTAAAGCAATATTATAATTTAGGGATGTAAGAAAGTATAAGAAGGCACCTTCATATGTGGGCTTCACAGCCACTGGAATCTTTTCCCATGTCCTTTGAAATATGAGGTTGAAATCTGTCATCTACTCATTAGGAGCTCTCTTGATTGTTGTTAGTTTCTCTAACAAGGACATGTTATCTCATTTTTCTCCAAACTGGTCATGAAGAGATCTGCACAGATGGTCCCAAGTTTGAATAGAGCCTACTGTTAGACTCCTAAACCAATGTGAAGCTTTACCCTTGAGTGAAGAGGCTAGCAACTTGACTGTAATGTCCATTTCAGTGATCTCATGGATTGCACAGACATTCACAATGTCTTGAACGTGGTCATGAGGAGAAGTCTGGTTCTCTTTAATGCTACCACTGGGACTGGATTTTGTGCCTTAAGAGCGAGTGGGCTTCTTCCAGTGAATTTGACATAAGGATTTGGTTGTGCCATCCTGATTGGTTTGAGAACCTTTCTTGATTGAGAGAACAACCTACTAGGAGGAGGTGTTGATAAGGTTTTGTTTGGCGGAGATGGAGGCCTCTGGGCTCCTCCCCCTTCTCCTTCTATGTGGGGACAAGTGCAGATAGACAAACAATTCTTCTTCTCTGGTTCTTGACCTTGTTTGTATTCTTCTCATGAACTTGGCAAGCTTGGGCTACTGAAACAAGTGGATTCTATCCCTTTTGGAGTCGCCAAGTGTGCAGTTTCAAAGCTTCTTAAAAGATGAAACTTGCCACATGTGCACATCAATCTTGTTGCAATAAAACATGAAGACCTCTTGGACCCACCGGGCATGTCAAAAATTTTAGTACAGAATCATAACACCCACAAATGCCTACAACCAGATGGGTTAAGAATCTCAGTGTGATTGCACAACATGGAGCATCTCTCAAAGTTTGGGACCTTGCGAGTTGAGAGATCTCTTCGGATTAAGGAAAGTTCCTATTCCTTTGTTCAGGTGCATACAAATATATTGTAGAGGGTATATTTTAAATCTAATCTATTTTACCAAGGAGACAGGGTCGAGGAGATGCAAGAAAATAAACTAATTTAACGAGGTGATGCACTAAAGGAATGTTAGGCACTAGTTTTGCAATTTAACATAGACCACGAAATGTAATACAAACACTATGCACAAATGACCGAAAATATAATAAGACATCAAGGAGACAACGATGAATACACGAGAGGGTCGAGAAACACACACACACACACACACACACACACACACACACACACACACACACACACATCTATATCTATATTGATACAGTATATTGTAGTGGCCAAGAAGTGAAACTTGCATTACAACCCAAAGGAGAGGTTAGAAAAGCTCCATAAATCCTTTTGTGAACAAAAGAAGAAGGTAGGGAACAAAAAAAAAATTCCAATCTTTTACAATGAGTCATGATCCTTCCTTTATATATTTGGCACAAAGGGAAGAAAGAGAGAGAGAGGCAGGAAAACTAGTTCAAAGCACAACCATTTTCCATCAATGCCTCTTGCACATCCACCCCAAATCTGTCGTGTCTACATCAATTACTTGTTCGGTGGCTCAAAGGAGGAGGAATGATGGATCATAACAAATTCGATCTAGTTTTTGGGGTAAATGGATCTTGTATTAATGACACAAAGATGTTTCTTCATTTTTTTCCCACCTAACCTATCTAAAATTAAAGTTTCAGATCTCCATGGTGTAGACGAGATCGAGATCTTTCCAATGGTGCCAGATTTGTCAAATTTTAGAAACTGAGTCAAAAGATATGCCCATTTGAAATTTGAATCAGGTCCGTACAGAAATAGCGGCAACCAGTTGTCAAGACGGTCTTTGGAAATTGGACACGTGGAGGAATGACACATGTCTAGGGAATGTTTTTGAATTTTACTTTTGGAGTTGTGCTAGGCTGACATGTGGCTTCTTCCATGGCTTGCTCAGTTTCCTCATGTTTTGGTCAATTCCTTTTACTCGGCGGGGCCATACATCTAACCAGGGACACATGGAGGCTTAGCACTTGTTTGGGAACCTTTCCCAAATTTTACTCTTGAATTAGTGCCGTGCTAAGACTTGGCACCCTTCACTAGTCTATCTGTGCTTTGACTATTCAATCCCGACCCTGTCCCTTTTCCGGACCTGGGACACGTGGAAGGCCTGTGTTTATTTGAAAACCCACTTAGGATTTTACCTTTAAAGGAGCATCGGGTTGACACGTGAGAGCCTCCACAGAATCTTGGAATTTTCAACTACCGCTCTTAATTTTTTGGCTCTACTCTGTCCCATTTTTAACTTGAACTACATGATGAGCCTGCGCGTATTTGGGTCTCCTCTTTTGGATCTACCTTTGGAGATGCACCGAGCTAACACGTGGCTTCTTCCACGGCTTCTTTATACTTAGTCCTTTTTGGGGCCCGCCCTGTCCGCCTTTTGACTTTTAGCTGTTGACTCTACCCCTCTTTATGCCTGGGACACAAGGGGGTATGATGCTTGTTTGAGTCTACCCTTTTGGATTCGATCTTTGGAGGTGCGCTGTTTGGACACTTAGCAGCATCCGTTGTCTCCTCCATACTTATTCATTTTTTGGGGTTCATTATGAACCATTTGCAAAGTCTGAAGACTTCAAAGCTTCTTTGTCCCTTCTCCTTTGAGCCTTTGGCTTCTTTGACACTGTCTTCTCCTTCCCCGACCCTGTTATTCCATTTTAGAGCCCGTCCACAATTTGTTTGCTAGATTTGAAGCATGGGTTTGTTCAACAGAGCCGTTTCTTGAACTTCTTCTTGCACGGGGTCGCTTTATCTTCGCAGTCCTTGCCACTCCATTGTAGAGTCCCTTTGTTGCATGATTATAGGATTTGAACATGATTTATCTAGTTTCTCCTATGCGGGGTTGTGCATCTGCCCAATTTTATCTGGGGGCAAACATGGGATAAAAATAACATGATAATATTTCTCCTAACATTATGAAAATAGAAGTTCAAGAGGATGATTATCCTGATCAAGATATGATGGAGATTAAGGAGTCTTCTCAAAATGTCATGCATCACAAGGTTCCTAAATGGGCTCACAGTATTTTTCAAGACTCTTATCCTGTTAATCTTAGAAAAATAGCTTGTAGTCAACATAATTATCATGCCTTGATGACCCTCTAAGAGGTTGATCCACAATATTTTGAATAATCCTAGCAAGATGATAAATGGATTCAAGCTATGAAAGATGAATACAATGCTTTAATCAAGAATAATACTTGGGACATAATCCCTCCTCCTTCTAAGCGAAACATTGTAGGATCTAGGTGGTTATACAAGAACAAATATAACTTTGTAGGAGAAATTGACAAGTTAATGGATAGGTTGGTAGCTCATGGTTTCACTCTGAAACCTGGTCTTGACTATGTTGATTCTTTTTCTCCCGTAGCAAAAAATTAGCACTATTAGAATTTTTCTTACATTGGATGCCCAATATGGTTGGGAGATTCACCAAATGGATGTTAAAAATGATTTTTTTAATGGTGACTTAAAAGAAGAAATTTACATGAGAAAACCTAAGGGTTTTTAATAACATGGTAAATAAATTTATGTCTGTAAGCTGAAAAATTATTTGTATGGTCTTAAACAAGCTCCTAGAGCTTGGTATGCTAAAATCAACAATTAATTTCAAGATCTTGGATTCTCTAATTTTTGTTTTGATAATGATCTATTTGTTAAGTTTGAAAATAATCATATTATCATTATTTTATTGTATGTAGATGATATTTTGATTACTATCAGTGACAAAAATCTAATTATTAAGATCAAAGAAAGGTTAAAACAACATTTTCAAATGACTGATTCAGGTTTGTTAAATCATGTTCTTGGCATGGTTATATTTCAAGATCATAATTCTATTGTTGCATCTCAATCCCAGTACGATGTGAATTTTCTAAAAATATTTAACATGATTGACTGCAAGCCTGTTGACATTCCTATTGAAGTTGGTTTTAAACTAGATCCTAAACTAACTTGTGCTAAATTTGATCCTACTTTGTATAGATAACTAGTTGGTAGTCTAACTTATTTGACTATTACTATACCTGATATTTATTATGCAGTGGGAGTAGTTTTAAGATTTATGTAGGATTCTTTTGAGGACCATTAGAAAATGGAAAAAAGAATTCTAAAATATATTAAAGGAAAATTTAATTATGGACTGTTCTATTCTTCTTGTAATGAAGCACAATTATTTGGCTATTGTGATTCTGATTATGTTGGTGATGCTGCGGATAAAAATTCTGCTTCTGGTTATGTTTTTAAGTTTGATGTAGGTGCCATCACTTGGAGCAACAAGAAGTTACCAACAATGTCTATCTCTTCTACTAACGTAGAGTATAAAGTGTTATGGAAGCTGCAAAGGAAGCTATGTGGCTGAAAAGACTGTTAGATGAACTGCACATGGGTGTCAAAGGGAGCAATTATATTCTATGTGACAACTAGAGTTACATTTCTCTTGCAAAGAACCTAATTCAAAATCAAAGGAAAAATCATATTGAAGTTCATATGCACTTTATTAGAGAGAATGTACTAAATGGTGATATTGTTCTCAAGTTTTGTTCAATTGAAGATCAAGTTGCAGACATTTTCACGAAGACGTTGTGTTCTGTTAAGTTCTGTAAATTTCGTGCCTTATTGGGCCTTTCAGAGTTTCCATTGAGGGGGAGTGTGCATGACAATGCCACCTCTTAACGGCTTCTGTAAACTTCCAATACTTCCTTCATTGTGTGATAAGTAAATGTGTCACACTATGTGAAGTTACTTGTAAATCCTAGTGAAGCATTAGTTATGGGTATGCCTTTGTTTATAAAATCTCCATAATCTGATATAAATCTTCATATATAAAGCACTGGTCTTAAGAATTTATGTATAGGAAAATTTGTATGATTTCCCTTGTTTGCATGCTAGCTAGAGTCATTGCAATCAATTCTTGGATCTGTAAATCCTTTTGTAGAAAAAGGTAAACTTGACCTGTCTTGTTTTGGTTCTTCCCACTTAATATTAAGGGTAGTGTTGGGGTGATAATGTCAAGTGGATTATCTACCATTGCAATACGCCCCAATCTTATTTTAAAAAGGTTTTCTATCAAACTTTATTATGAAGATCTTCCACAAAGATCTTATACATTTAAGAGTGAAGCAACTCGATTGATTCACCCACCGTATTGATTAGGGTGATCCCTCTAAGGATTGGATATAAACAATGAATTGATTTGTATAAGAAAAAGATAGATATAGTGGTATGAGACTAGGAATGATTTGTGTTAATTAATTTTCTTCTGTATTGAATGAGTGCAAGATATAGCTCTGTAATCATTCAGAAGAAGACTAAGGAGTGAAGTGGAAGTGTTGGGTTAAAGTCTTGACATTCTTAATACAGACTGTGATTTATTATAGTGGAATTTTTTCCTTTTGGTTTCCCCACTTAAGTATGGTTTAGGGTTTAAATTTACATCATAAACTTTAGTTATAGGTTAATTGATTTTATTGATTTCACAGATAACTATCTCAACTGTCAGATTATTTCTTATCAATGGGGCATAATGCAATGTTATTTGTTATGATATCTTTTTAGTTACAAATATTTAATGATAACCATCATTATAAGATTAAAACAACCACATTCACAGAAAATGAATTTATAATAATTATAATTCCATGAAAGTTATATGTGTGAAGAAATAGGATGTAAAACAAAATCTTTATATATTGACATTGGGGTGAGTTTAGGTTATAAAATTATAGTTACTATTTTAATATAGTGTTGATAATCCACAATTATTAAGGGGGGATGTAAAGCTTCCACTAATGATTGAAATTAAAATTAATGTGAATTTTCTATAATCTGAATGGTTTTGAAACATGGATTATATCCAAATCTATATTTCTAATTTTTTTTAATAAATATATTGTAGATTAACCACAATTAAAATGTACTTAATTTTGTTAGTGTAAATTATCAACAATTTGTGGTAGGGGTTGTATTATATTTCCCTCAATATATACATTTTACATGTTATAGATGATATATTATTAATGTGTTTGTAGTGTAGAATTTTTGTAAATTCTAGTGGAACATAAAATTTTCTAAAATTAGGTATTTAATATTTTCTTGATAATACAAGATGAATGTTTTCGTATTATTTGTGATTTTTGTTTGTATCAAAGAATGGTGAAGTAAATTGGATTTAGGGTACATTATTTTGGGGGGTTTAAAGATTCAATAAATCTTGGTTTAACAATCTATTTTTTCAAACCAAAATGCAAAAATGTGAATTATCCACGATAAAAAAATCCAATATAAATAATCCACAAATACAAGATTACTTTTATGAAATTTTATAATATCGATATTAAATTTTAAAATAATTCACATTATTATACCAAATTACATTTTCTATGGATAACGTTATGGATAAATAAAACTACTTCTAGTAATTTTTGCTATTAAATTTTTATTTTAGGTCTTTATAATATCTACATCTAGAATGTAGTTTATGTTTTATTATTACTTAATTTATAATTTACATTTTTTGAGTAATATACAACCAATTTAATTGAAGTGTGTTGAATTTTCAAATTTTATTTACAAATTTGTTAGTGTGTATATGTATACAATTTATATTTAAATGTTACAAACGATCAAAATTATATTTGGGTTCTCGTACCCAATATCCATAATTCTATTTTTAAAGATCTTTTTTGTTTGAAAATATGGGGAGAAATCATGATTTATTTGAAATAAAATTTGAATGATGTGAATATTTCATAATTTTGAATTTGACTTTTATGAAGTTGTGGAAATATTTTTCAAAATATGGGAAAATGTGTTTTTTCCATGATGAAATTTCAAGAATGTGGATCTTTAACGAATTAATATGTGACTTTCATGAAATTGTGTAAAATCTACAATTTAATTTATAGAAGCTATTCATTCAATGTTGAAAATTCACAAATTTTCTACAAAACGACTTATTTGTGGATAACAATGTGGAAAAATTAGACTACTTCTTGGAGAGAGAGAGAGAGAGAGAGAGAGAGAGAGAGAGAGAGAGAGAGAGAGAGAGAGAGAGAGAGAGAGAATTTGTTTTTACTTATTGTTGTCCTTTTCGAGCATCCCTTTGAAAGAGTCACATAACTTATTATAATTCCACTTTTTACATATACCCACCACACAACGGATATCACAAGCATATTGATCAAATGACATCCAAATGCAAATAAACCAAATAAAGTAATGATATCATTGATAATCAAAATATTACTCTATCACAAGTTAATATCTATAATCCATAAAATGCATCTTAAAAAAACCTGAAATAAGATTAGCAAAACAACATATGTCTATATATCCAAAACATAATTGCCTCTATAAATGTCCAAGGCTCAAACAACAAAGACCATTCATATGGAGATCTATAACAAATGTGCCCTTTTTGGAAATTATTATAATTATTCAATTTTTCATAAAGGTAGGGATATTACTTTAGTTATAGGCTAATTGATTTTATCAATTAAAGTGGAGGAACGTCTCTGGAAGTCACATCAGACCACCCCCACTTAAAATGGGTATCCGGGGCTAGTAAAACAAATGAAAATATGTATGTGGAAAAACACTGTGGTGAGGGAGAAGAAGTAAGGTGAGAAAGTGGTGTTATTGGGCATGTTTACCAAGTGTAAATAATTGAAGTTTCCCATAAATGTAAATCTATGTTTTTGTGGATTTTTTTTACTTCATTGAGGTTTTTCCACGTTAATTTTGGTGTGAAGTATTTACTTTGACTCTGTCTTTGTTGACCAAAACAACTACTTATTGAAGTTGCCACCTGTATTTAAATATTTTTTTACTAAAGTTTGATTGTCTAAATTCATTTTATTTATAATTTTTTTTTTAAAAATTTAATTCTATTGGCTGGAGCCTTTATTGACAAGGTGCAGTGGAATTTTCTTTTAATTAAAAAGAAATTTTGTTTTGGATGAATAGAAACATGCCACATCTAAAATATTTCTTCGACCCTAAAATTATGATATTAATTTCATAGACTTGATTTAACCGTTACTCGATGTGGTGGATGGAGGGGGCAGTTTGTTGCTACACATAAACATCTTTTTTGTTTTGTGGCCATGACAGTTGCCTTTGCGAACCATATTTTGAAGCAATTTTTGTTCATTTTTTAATAGATTGTAAGAAGCTTAGGTTGCAGAGTCATGCAAGTTCTGCATTTCACATACAATGTGCTCGACCCTTTTCAGATACTTGTTATGGCTAACGAGAATAGAACGGAACAAAAAATTGTTTATTTTTAAATTGCCAATGCCTCTGACGAGCAGGTCTAGACATTTTTCTGCCATGACAAGATTAGGTGAATCTTTCACAAACTATTTATTATTATGTTTTTAAACTTTCTTGTATTGATGTTTATTTCAATTGCAGGTCATGACATGCATCTAATCTCATCTTGAGAATCCATGGAAGCTCTTTCCCTATAGATGAAAAAACAATGTCTGTCTGAACACTAGTAATTGCAAGTTTCAAAAATAAGTGTTGCAAAATTAATTCTAATTTTAGAAGTAGAAGACTTATAGAATATAGTTTGATGTATTCAACTTGAGCCCATTTTGAAAGATCTAATATATATATATATATATATATATATATATATATATAGAGAGAGAGAGAGAGAGAGAGAGAGAGAGAGAGAGAGAATTTGATTTTACTTATTGTTGTCCTTTTCGAGCTTCCCTTTGCAAGAGTCACATAACTTATTATAATTCTACTTTTTACATATACCGACCACACAACGTATGTTGATCAAATGACATCCAAATGCAAATAAACCAAATAAAGTAATGATATCATTGATAATCAAAATATTACTCTATCACAAGTTAATATCTATAATCCATAAAATGCATCTTAAAAAACCCTGAAATAAGATTAGCAAAATAACATATGTCCATATATCCAAAACATAATTGCCTCTATAAATGTCCAAGGCTCAAACAACAAATACCATTCATATGTAGATCTATAACAAATGTGCCCTTTTTGGAAATTATTATAATTATTCAATTTTTCATAAAGGTAGGGATATTATAAGAGTATACCAAAATTACTAGTTACAAAAACTAACAGGGTTGAATCCAAAGGTTTGTCTTTAGGCATAAAAAAGGTTAGTATGAAGGAATGTTGACACCATAAAAGATGTATCCAAAATACTAAATATGGAACAATACACATGAGATATACATAACAACAAAATCCTACTAAAATATGTAACTATAAAAAATATATCCTTTTTGAAAACCCATGCACAATAATTATTTTGAGAATAGGTTGTGCTAAGAGGAGACGTGGAATGATGAAATCAGAGGAGATGTGGATGAATAGGGATCAATCACGTAAGAATGCACATGGAATAAATTCTAGAAACTTCTAGATACATAACACCTATATATAGCTATGCAATATTTATGGGTTATCTTGTAGGCAAGGGGGTTTTAGAAATCCTATGAATAAATAGATGTACCTCATACACAACATGCAACAAATACACAACTTCAAGATTGTACTTTTTAGATGAGGAGTTAGAGAGTAGAATAGGAGTTATGTAATTGGATTTTTTTATGTTCATGAAAACCATTGTAACCTTTTGTAAAGAATATTATGATCACATTTTATCTTGATGAATATAAGGAATAGTTGAAGTCTATATGGTCAATTATGTATAATCCTTGCATAACTTGTATGTTTAGTTGGTCCATGTGTAAGAATAAAGTGAACAAGTTATGTGTATTGTTGATCTTTACATGTCAATCTCACAATGGGTGCCTCAATGATATTTTGATGTTTCTTACATGATTTATTGAGCCTCATGATTAATACATTGGTTATTACAAGGGTATTATTATTTATTGAACTAGTCAATTATGTATGGGACCACTACTTAGTGATAAGAAAATACAACTATTATGTTAGTTTTGATAAGGGAAATGTTAATTGGTCATGGAAAAGTATTTATTAGATTGATGTAAGGTTGGTTTGTGGAGTGTGTTATGTGATATTTATGACCAAGTATAGTCATCTTAGGGAAAGACATAGCTTAGCCATCCTTAGGATTATGGATACAAACAAGGTAAGACTAAAATCATCAACAACATTATTGGCTTAAATGAGAATGAGAAATTTTTGATTAGATACACATACTATGATGTATTATGTGTGTAATTAAATAATTGGATGGATTAGGTACATGTCAATTATGTGGACTAACAATTTATGGTGAATTGTGGAGAATGTTATTATTTGGGATGGACATTGTTAGAGGTAGAAGGATGCCTTATGTTATTTATATCTTCTTTAACTTTTTAACTATTATTCTTGTTCTTATTTTCAAGCTTGGCGTGAAATGCAAAAATAAATCTACAATACATTGTTTCGTTGTCATGTGTATGAGGATGTCCTCTTAATGATTTTTTGTGAAGTTAAACTCCTTTATGTGAATTTTATAGCCTTAAGAAGTAAAAATTTATGATCAAGGTGTTAGAACAATAATATTAAGTAGGGTTTATCCCCTTAAATAGTTCTTATAAAATTTATATTTAATTATATATTAAATATAAGTTATAAACCTTAGTTTATAATTAATAAATAAAAATATGAAATATTTTTTATTTATTAAAAATAAACTTTAGTTATAGGTTAATTGATTTTATCAATTAAAGTGGAGGAACGTCTCTGGAAGTCACACCAGACCACCCCCACTTAAAATGGGTATCTGGGGCTAGTAAAACAAATGAAAATATGTACGTGGAAAAACACTGTGGTGAGGGAGAAGAAATAAGGTGAGAAAGTGGTGTTATTGGGCATGTTTATCAAGTGTAAATAATTGAAGTTTCCCATAAATGTAAATCTATGTTTTTGTGGATTTTTTTTACTTCATTGAGGTTTTTCCACGTTAATGTTGGTGTGAAGTATTTACTTTGACTCTGTCTTCGTTGACCAAAACAACTACTTATTGAAGTTGCCACCTATATTTAAATATTTTTTACTAAAGTTTGATTTTCTAAATTCATTTTATTTATATATTTTTTTTAACTTTAATTCTATTGGCTGGTGTTAGAGTAGGTATTTACCTTAGCTCATTTTCACCTAGGTACTTTATTTACCTTTATTGTATTTATCCTCATCCAGTTATGTGTGTGGATATTTCTTTTATCTTATTTAGATATTAGGAGATATTATCCATTTATTAGGTATATGTTTTTCCTTGATCTATGATATTGACTAGTTCTTCCTTAATCTATGGTATTGACCAGATCCTTGATGTCTAGTTCTCTCCTAAATCTTTGATCTTGACTAGTTCTTTGATGACTAGTTATTTCCTTGATTCGTGGATTGATCTATGACCTTGACTGGTTCTTAGATTGTTATTCCTTGCCTATTTAAGCAAGGCCCATTCTTAATGTATTGCATTGAGTTCCATAATAATATATGATATTGTTGATCATTTATTTGCAAAGGTTTTATGTAAAGTTATTCTGGTGAATTAATTTCATCTTATAGACCATGGTGTTTGATTAGTATCTGTGTTCTTGGCTTGGTATGATCTAGTTATCATTCCTTTCATGGTATCAGAGTGAGAGTCTGTAAGTTTTATTTTACAAATAAATTCATTATATATTCATATATTTGGGATTTGGTCGTATGTTGTTGCTACATGCATTTTTATGGAAAATAGAGGCTTCCATTAGATTCAGAAGGTGTGAAAACTCTAAGATCGACTATAAACTTGGTCGTTTCTGCAGACAGTCAGTTTATGTGGTTTTTTTGTTGTTACAGAGAAGTACACTGGATCACCTCGGGATTCACGCCCACAAGAAAAGAAATCGTGGGATCAATTTATTTTGTTTTAGTGGAAACTAAAATAAATAACAGAGAAAAATATTAAAAGCTTGTAACTTTTGATCGGTAACTCGGTTTTGAGTGCTATTTTTTGAAAAAGTGCTTGTTTTTTTGTGATCTTTCCATTGGAGTTATTTATTTTGAGACTTGCACTATAATTATAAAGTGCCAAATATGGAGGAGTGTTGTATTCAATTGTGGATGCAATTTCGGCTGAGCCTGATGTCCTAAATTTTTGGGAGTTGCAGTTTGTACCTATCATGGATTCTGAGAATGATATGCTTTTCTCTAAAGTATGTGGACTTCAAGAGTATATTGTAAAATTTGTGGAAGAAAATAGATCACTCAAGAAGTGAAATTCTCTTCTACAGTCACTCATTCACTATAAGGATACAATAATACACTTCCTGTAGAACAAACTTGCTAGCCTACAACATCACCATCATATTGTGGACAACCATATCCAAGCTCCTAGTCCACTTGCAGCTATTGCTCTTGAACCCACTGACATTGATTTGTTAGTCTTTGAGTCTATTCCTACTTTTGATGCTTCTAATCCTGTGAGGCTTGTTACTGCATGCTGTTCCACATATGTGCCTATTACAACACCACATGTTGTGTATCCTACTTCTACTCACCTGCATGGCTTTTTTAATAATCATACCACTGCATTTAGTTTTCGCATGCTCCGTTCTATGGGTCTCACTAGTAGAGTCATTGAAATCCATTCATAGGGTATTATTTCCTCGATTCCACATGTTAAGTGGAAATCTTTGTCGTGACATTGGTTTTCGAGTAGATACTTCATTGGGATCACACATTGACAAAGCTCCTTTTTTTGTTTGCTTGACTCTTTCTGAGGATCATGAGTTCTACACCTTCACTCAGGCTTGAGAAACCTAAGATTTTAGCTGTCAGGCATGATCAACCTGACACACATTTTGATGTTCTTTTACATACACCCATTGTGCATTTTGCACCAAGTCATATGCAGACATCTTCTTCATCCATCCGTGTTGATTTGGGGTGGATATTTGATAACTCATGGCAATGAGATAGGCATTCGTTGAGAGGATTCTATAGGCGTGGCTCCTCCACCATTCAGCCTCTTGCTCCACTTTCTATACCTTCTGCATTGTGATGCTTCTTTTTTTGAGTATTTTTATTTAGCAGGAGTAGTGTATCTCTCTTGTTTGTTGAGAGATTTTGTATCTGTATTTTCGACACTTTTGGCATGTTGAAAATATCTCTTATGGGGGATCTAGTCTGGTGCATTCCAGTGTTAGTTTGTCAGTGTTCGAGTAGTTGTTTTAGGCAACTCATACAGATTTGCAGCATCACTCCACCCATTCAGTAGTATGGGAGGGTTTGGTGTTGATCCTGCTTCTTCAGGTTTCATGTCCTTGCCTTGTTACCTTGGCTTTTCTTGGATCATGACACTCTGGAGTTTGTGTCCTTGCCTTGTTGCTTTGGTTATTATTCTTGGATCATGGCACACCTATTTGTAATAGTTGATCGAATTATGTTTGGTGTTTTTTTACACTTTCGACATCACTCCGTTGACAGTCTCCTTGTATGGAGCTATTTTGGTGAAACTCAGTGTCAGTTGTTTTTGAGTTTTGTGATCGAGCAATGGATTCAGACCACAGTGCACACCAAACTTCTTCAGCATTGTATGAATTTTTTGAGCTGAGCTTCTCGGGATGCCTTGAAGCGGCTCTTTACTCTCTTTATTCTGTTGTTACTGGTTTTGGGTACCTTGCGGTGTCCCTTTTTTCTCAGTTATTGTACATGAGTACCTCATTAGGCCTAGTTTTCGGGACTCATACCATGGACATGCCACTTCTATTTTGGCCCCTAGCTTTACTTGAGGGGGGGTGTTAGACTAGGTATTTACCTTAGCTCATGTTCACCTAGGTACTTTATTTACCTTTATTGTATTTATTCTCCCTCACTTATGTGTGTGGATATTTCTTTTATCTTATTTAGATATTAGGAGATATTATCTAGTTGTTAGGTATAGTTCTTTCATTGATCTATGATATTGACTAGTTCTTCCTTGATCTATGGTATTGACTAGATCAGTGATGTCTAATTCTCTCCTAAATCTATGATCTTGACTAGTTCTTTGATGGCTAGTTATTTCCTTGATTGGTTTTTAGATTGTTATTCCTTGCCTATTCAAGCAAGGCATATTCTCAATGTATTGCATTGAGTTCCATAATAATATATGATATGGATGATCATTTGTTTGCAAAGGTTTTATGTAAAGTTATTCTGGAGAATTACTTTCATCTTATAGATCATGATGTTTGATCAGCATCTGTGTTCTTGGCTTGGTACGATCTAGTTATCATTCTTTTATTGACAAGGTGTAGTGGAATTTTCTTTTAATTAAAAAGAAATTTTGTTTAGCATTAATAGAAACATGCCACATCGAAAATATTTCTTCGACCCTAAAATTATGATATTAATTTCATAGACTTGATTTAACCATTACTTGATGTGGTGGATGGAGGGAGTAGTTTGTTGCTATGCATAAACATCATTTTTGTTTTGTGGCTATGACAGTTGCCTTTACGAACCATATTTTGAAGTGGCTTTTGTTCAATTTTTAATAGATTGTAAGAAGCGTAGGTTGTAGAGTCATGCAAGTTCTGCATTTCACATACAATGTTCTTGGCCCTTTTTAGATACTTGTTATGGCTAACGAGAATAGAACGAAACAAACAACTGTTTATTTTTAAATTGCCAATGCCTCTAACGGGCAGGTTGAGACATTTTTTCTGCCATGGCAAGATTAGGTGAATCTTTCACAAACTATTTATTCTTATGTTTTTAACTTTCTTGTATTGATGTTTATTTCAATTGCATGTCATGACATGCATCTAATCTCATCTTGAGAATCCATGGAAGCTCTTTCCCTATAGATGAAAAAACAATGTCTGTCTGAACATTGGTAATTGCAAGTTTCAAAAATAAGTGCTGCAAAATTAATTCTAATTTTAGAAGTAGAAGACTTATAGAATATAGTTTGATGTATTTAACCTGAGCCCATTTTGAAAGATCTAGTACAGAAGAGAGAGAGAGAGAGGGTTTGTTTTTACTTATTGTTGTCCTTTTCGAGCTTTACTTTGCAAGAGTCACATAACTTATTATAATTCTACTTTTTACATATACCCACCACACAATGGATATTGATCAAATGACATCCAAATGCAAATAAACCAAATAAAGTAATGATATCATTGATAATCAAAATATTACTCTATCACAAGTTAATATCTATAATCCATAAAATGCATCTTAAAAAAACCTGAAATAAGATTAGCAAAATAACATATGTCCATATATCCAAAACATAATTGCCTCTATAAATGTCCAAGGCTCAAACAACAAAGACCATTCATATGTAGATCTATAACAAATGTGCCCTTTTTGGAAATTATTATAATTATTCAATTTTTCATAAAGGTAGGGATATTACAAGAGTATACCAAAATTACTAGTCACAAAAACTAATGGGGTTGAATCCAAAGATTTGTCTTTAGGCATAAAAAAGGTTAGTATGAAGGAATGTTGACACCATAAAAGATGTATCCAAAATACTCAATATGGAACAATACACATGAGATATACATAACAACAAAATCCTACTAAAATATGTAACTATAAAAAATATATCCTTTTTGAAAACCCATGCACAATAATTTTTTTGAGAATAGGTTGTGCTAAGAGGAGAGGTGGAATGATGAAATTAGAGGAGATGTGGATGAATAGGGATCAATCACGTAAGAATGCACATGGGATAAATTCTCGAAACTTCTAGATGCATAACACCTATATATGTAATATTTATGGGTTATCTTGTAAGCAAGGGGTTTTTAGAAATCCTATGAATAAATAGATGTACCTCATACACAACATGCAGTAAATACACAACTTCAAGATTGTACTTTTTAGATGAGGAGTTAGAGAGTAAAATAGAAGTTATGTAATTGGATTTTTTTATGTTCATGAAAACCATTGTAACCTTTTGTAAAGAATATTATGATCACATTTTATCTTGATGAATATAAGGAGTAGTTGAAGTAAATATGGTCAATTATGTATTATCCTTGCATAACTTGTATGTTTAGTTGGTCCATGTGTAAGAATAAAGTGAACAAGTTATGTGTATTGTTGATCTTTACATGTCAATCTCACAATGGGTGCCTCAATGATATTTTGATGTTTCTTACATGATTTATTGAGCCTCATGATTAATACATTGGTTATTACAAGGGTATTATTATTTATTGAACTAGTCAATTATGTATGGGACCACTACTTAGTGATAAGAAAATACAACTATTATGTTAGTTTTGATAAGGGAAATGTTAATTGGTCATGGAAAAGTATTTATTAGATTGATGTAAGGTTGGTTTGTGGAGTGTGTTATGTGATATTTATGACCAAGTATAGTCATCTTAGGGGAAGACATAGCTTAGTCATCCTTAGGATTATGGATACAAACAAGGTAAGACCGAAATCATCAACAACATTATTGGCTTAAATGAGAATGAGAAATTTTTGATTAGATACACATACTATGATGTATTATGTGTGTAATTAAATAATTGGATGGATTAGGTACATGTCAATTATGTGGACTAACAATTTATGGTGAATTGTGGAGAATGTTATTATTTGGGATGGACATTGTTAGAGGTAGAAGGATGCCTTATTTTATTTATATCTTCTTTAACTTTTTAACTATTATTCACGTTCTTATTTTCAATCTTGGTGTGAAATGCAAAAATAAACTTACAATACATTGTTTCATTGTCATGTGTATGAGGATGTCCTCTTAATGATTTTTTGTGAAGTTAAGCTCCTTTATGTGAATTTTATAGCCTTAAGAAGTAAAAATTTATGATCAAGGTGTTAGAACAATAATATTAAGTAGGGTTTATCCCCTTAAATCATTCTTATAAAATTTATATTTAATTATACATTAAATATAAGTTATAAACCTTAGTTTATAATTAATAAATAAAAATATGAAATATTTTTTATTTATTAAAAATAAACTTTAGTTATAGGTTAATTGATTTTATCAATTAAAGTGGAGGAACGTATCTGGAAGTCACACCGGACCACCCCCAATTAAAATGGGTATTCGGGGCTGGTAAAACAAATGAAAATATGTATGTGGAAAAACACTTTGGTGAGGGAGAAGAAGTAAGGTGAGAAAGTGGTGTTACTAGGCATGTTTACCAAGTCTAAATAATTGAAGTTTCCCATAAATGTAAATCTATGTTTTTGTGGATTTTTTTTACTTCATTGAGGTTTTTCCACGTTAATTTTGGTGTGAAGTGTTTACTTTGACTCTGTCTTAGTTGACCAAAACAACTACTTATTGAAGTTGCCACCTGTATTTAAATATTTTTTTAATAAAGTTTGATTGTCTAAATTCATTTTATTTATAATTTTTTTTTTTTTTTAAAACTTTAATTCTATTGGCTGGAGCCTTTATTGACAAGGTGCAGTGGAATTTTCTTTTAATTAAAAAGAAATTTTGTTTAGGATGAATAGAAACATGCCATATCTAAAATATTTCTTCAACCCTAAAATTATGATATTAATTTCATAGACTTGATTTAACCGTTACTCGATGTGGTGGATGGAGGGGGCAGTTTGTTGCTACGCATAAACATCTTTTTTGTTTTGTGGCCATGACAGTTGCCTTTGCGA
Source organism: Taxus chinensis (assembly GCA_019776745.2). Lineage (NCBI taxonomy): Eukaryota > Viridiplantae > Streptophyta > Pinopsida > Cupressales > Taxaceae > Taxus > Taxus chinensis. The sequence continues at coordinate 286,771,418 of CM034151.1, read as the reverse complement.
ACCATATTTTGAAGCGGCTTTTGTTCAGTTTTTAATAGATGTAAGAAGCTTAGGTTGCAGAGTCATGCAAGTTCTGCATTTCACATACAATGTGCTCGGCCCTTTTCGGATACTTGTTATGGCTAACGAGAATAGAACGGAACAAACAACTGTTTATTTTTAAATTGCCAATGCCTCTGACGGGCAGGTCGAGACATTTTTCTGCCATGACAAGATCAGGTGAATCTTTCACAAACTATTTATTCTTATGTTTTTAAACTTTCTTGTATTGATGTTTATTTCAATTGCAGGTCATGACATGCATCTAATCTCATCTTGAGAATCCATGGAAGCTCTTTCCCTATAGATGAAAAAACAATGTCTGTCTGAATACTGGTAATTGCAAGTTTCAAAAATAAGCATTGCAAAATTAATTCTAATTTTAGAAGTAGAAGACTTATAGAATATAGTTTGATGTATTCAACCTGAGCCCATTTTGAAAGATCTATTGTTTGTTCCAAGATACCATAGACATCAACAAGTGTCCCGTTTCATACAAAATATGAACTGTTCCTTTTGGTTGTTTCTGTCCAGGTTCACAACTATATTGTTGAAAGATATGTCCGAGGGGGAAGAACATGCATTACATCGAGGGTTTATCCAACTTCAGCCATTACTGATTCTGCTAATCTTTTCTTGTTCAACAATGTCACTACACCTTTCATGGTCAAGAGTCTCGATGTGTGGCACATGTAGTGTTCATGCACCCCTACTCAGTGGGTGTTGTGAATTTGAGAAGAATGTGTTGAATGAATGAACATTATATATACTACATAAACGTATCTACAATTAAAATGAAAGGAAATCAACATTTCCATCTCATTTTGCAATTATGATGCATATGTCTGCAAACTGATACAGGATAGTTTCTCAATACATGGGTGTTATGACAAAATTTCAGTCCCTTCTGTTGGAACTATGAATATGCTGATAAGTGTCCTGCAATGGCAGCTGGAAGGATGGTGCAGGCCTGTAATGTCCATGCCTTAAATTGGACATCTATTTCACCATCCTCCCACGTACAACGGACATGCCCAACTATAGTCGTACGTTGTTTTTAATGCAAATTTCTGTCTGACGTTGACCAAATTACAGTCTACGAACTTGCGTGATGTTTAGGCTCCTCGTGTAATATCTGTGCCAGATGAATCACTCTAGAATTATGAGCAGCAATGTCTGCAATCTTTTCAATATATGGGTATTTCTATATCGTCAATTGTTTTTGACTATGCTTATGAGAACACAAAAACTGGCGCTCGTGTCTATTCCGCAACAATGCACAAAGAGGAGAATTGGTGTCAATGTTATTTACGCATCTCCTGTAAGAGTGTTACAGAATTTAATGCAGTGGTCTGAAGTATCACTACCAGATGCCATAACATTTCTTTCCCAAGGATTTAACTGCAACACAGTGTTTATGCCTGTGTGGATTCCATGTGTAGTATGACATATTCCTATCCATATATAGAGTAAATCGTCATTTTCTTCACTTAAAACAAGCTTTTCGCCTAGAGATTTACAACACATTACGTTAATCCTTCGGTTACTAAGGTCACTAAGCCTCTACTGATTGATGCATATTTCCCTGCCAGATAATTTCTCAACAACTTTGAAATGAATGTCCCAATATGTTTGGATTATATTTTCAGTCCTGAGATTCACTGGCCCATAATCAAAAGAATCATCCACAATTCGAGTCTTCTATCTTTTTATTATCATATCTACTATTCATGTAGCTTTCATTTTCTCTTGTTTTACAGTCCATTTATATCTCCACTGTGCAACTCCTGTCTATACTTGTACATAATGTTCTGTTGCATTTTTGGATCTATTGCTTCTGTACTTACTTCAACAGGTTTTCGTGGATGGGTTGTTTCCCTGTAGATTTGTTTTCATATAATTGTTTTCAATATTTTAAGTATTTTGCGAGTACTCTTTGTTCTATTACTTCCTCTTTTCCTGATTCCCACAATAATCTCACACCCTCTACTCTAGTAATTTTTCCAAGACAACTTCCTATACTACAAAACAACTCGATGCTCATAACGCCTTCAACAATATCGTAATTGCTCCTAGACAACCTCCTGTGCCTCCAAACAAACTCTGTCAAAAGAAACCACATGGCATGAAAAGACAATTTTTTGACTCAAACTTTGTTAAATGAGTATTGAATTAAATATAAAATGCCCATCCAAGTGTACAAATAAGTGATTGTAATGTCTACTCTCTGCTTCCAAAATTTGGGAATCATATAATTAGTCCTTCACAGAATTGTTGGCTGATATGCCTTCTAGAAATGAATGTCATATCACTATAGTATTGGATTCAATGGATGTAATTCTGTCCTGCAAAACTTTTACACAACTTCATCAAGTTGGAGTGCCTTCTTAAGGGTCTTTTGATCACCCTGATGCATTTGGGTTACTTCGCTCATTGTTATTCATGTTGAAATGTATCAATTAGAGGGTGTCACCTATATTTACACTTTTTAAAACTAAAATTTGGCTGTCCAAATTCATTTTATTAATAAACAATAAATTTTTTAATTTAACTCTATTAGTTGAAGCCTTTATTCTGATAATGCGCAAATTAATATGATAGACATTATTCACACTCCCATGCAAATTTTGGTACCGGCTCCTTCAATTGTCATTATGCTTGTTACAGTTTTCTACTGCAAACACTTTGGCATGACACTAATATCCAATCAGACACATGGCCGGTCATATACCTAGCCTTTTTAAAACTTGTTCCTGTTGCGGCACTCTGTTTGTACAGGTCTTTTCATGTACCTTTTGAGGAAAAGGAAGGCCTCACCAACTCGAAATCAAAATCTTTGTATTTAATTTCTAGACTGGCAGTTACACTTCTGTGACAAACATCCAATCTCTATTTGTACTTTTTCTAGTCCCGGCGTTATGCATACTTTATACAAAGCCCATATGTATATTTGCAAAAAATGCAAATCTTACCAACAAATATGATACTGTAAATATCGATTTCTGCTCCAAACAAGCAAGTTTAAGGTTGTGTTTCTACTATTCTTTGTTAAGTTTGAGTTTCTTTCAGTAAATCTGATTTCTGAAATCTATCTATTCAATTATTTGACTAAATTACATTTCCTTCGGCAGGATTTGCCATTTCATAGCCTTATTTACTAATAAAAAAAATCTTTTATAATAATAATTTTTTTATTGATAAGAATTTTACCCTTGAAAACTTATAAATTCTGAACAACTTGAATCCCTTCACTTTTAGCATTATACAATGGCTATACATAAATATTTTTGATACATATATTTGGAATTCACTTCGTTGTGTTTTTTCACTCTTTTAATTCCAATTTATAAAGTACATAATAATATTTTTCATTACAATCATCCAAGTTCTACCAAGTAATTTAATATAAAGGTATTATATTACTATCTACTGTAAATTTAAAACCAAAACCCAACCCTGTTACTATAGCTAAAATAATATTAAATATTTACTGGTCACAAAATGCATGGGGTTAATATTAGATAACACATAAAATGACCGACGGTTGCAAGATTCTTTAAAATCACTTGTGAATATTTAAACAGTACTAGTTTGTGAATATTTAAACAGTACTAGTTCAATAACAAAGAGGTTAAGCATTTGGGGTCAAAGAAAAGCAGTCAAGTAATTATTTCTAATTTGTTTTTGTAAACATACCCTGCAGCATCATACACATGCACAGTGATAAACTCCTTGAAAGCGATGAAATATCAATCTCAAAAGACCGATTGCAGATAACTGTAAATGAAAAATCTCATTGATGCCCTCTATTTCATGAAATACTAGGAGATAGGTGAATAATACTATTCACTGGAAAAAAAGTCATAGAAATTATCAAGAAATTGAGTCATTTTGTAATTTTTTCCTTATCTTCATACTCACAATATACTTCTAGAGCAGTTAAGTCCTCGCCTGTTTTTTTTTTTTTGGGGTGGGGGAGGAATTCCTCACGAGTTTGACTCCACTCTCTGGGAAAATGAGCACAATCAACACTTTGCTGAGTTTTTCAACGAGTTTCAAGTCCATTGTCATTCTTATGCTTTTCTATCAAGTTCTTATTAAGTCCAATTTCTGGACTATATATAGTAGACATCAAATAAATATGATTTCATGTTATAGGATATTAATGATATGCATTTTCTTAAAATACACTTGCCTCTTTAATACATTTTTATGTTCACTTTGATGCCAATTACGTGGATTTCTCATGGCTTCTTTTAGGATGTTTTCAATTTTTCAACTTGTCGTGGACCCTTTTTTTTAAATATCATTGATGATTAGTTGTGAGTTTTCATCAACTTAGATTGTCGTTATGTTCAATATTAAGACCATTTGCAATCCTCCCATTTCCAAATAATGTTTCTCCGGAACTCAATTTGACCAAATATCTGAAATTTATTTATCAACTCCTCGAAATTTGTTGGCGAGAAACACTTCAACCCGAGATTCAACAATGAAAATTTCCAAACCTCTGCAAAAGGCTTAACATTCCCTTCTCCTGTGACAGCATGGGAAATACCTATCTAGTCACCTATTTGAATGCTCACTCAGAGATAGCACCACATATGACAGCATTGCATGTTTCTACACCAACCTTTCGAGCATCTCTTGGCTGAAAGAGGTGAATTCTTACAACAAATTTTAAATTTTATCCAGATCAACCAGGTATGTGGGTGTTAACTGTTCCTGCAGAGATTCCTCTGTCAGTAAAGACTATGGATTATTCCTCACTTACCCTATGTGGGGTGTACTCAATCTCTCCTCCCTCACCCAATCATACAGCATATAAAGGGAAAATAAACCCTTCCAGTTCCACCATGTAACGAGGATGAAGAAGGGAAGGTGAGGAGAACCACATAACTCAAGTCCATGTAGATCAAATTAAACGCTGACCACAATCCCAGGCTTTATGCCTTGGCCATTATGTGTTCTGTTAGAATTATTTCGTAATCCTATCCTGTGATGTATATAGTACTTAAAGAGAGAGGGAAAAATCTAGGCGGGAGAGATTAAAATGCCTGGACTAGTATTGGCTATGATTTGAATAAGCCCATCTCTATTGTAGCCTTCAAAGCTAATGGAAAGAAGCAAATATTCCTATCTTCATAACCGGGAGCCATTCCTCCTCGTAGATAATTGGTGCATCACTAAACACCATTTTTGCAATTCTAACTTAAAATTTAAGGCACTTCACTTGAAATTTTACTTGTGAATTTGAGGAACATTCGCATTGTCTCTTGTGTGTATGTGCGCGTGCGCATGCATGCGTGTGTAGGAGATATTTGAAAAATTACAAAAATAAATAAATAAACACCTACATATTTGTAAATTATTATTATCATTTGGCATTTTTCTTTACCAACTTTTGTAATGAAAATTAGGGTGAACGTGCATTTACCTATGCCTAATTCTTTATAGTCGTCCAAACATTTTTACCGCATTATTTCTAATCAAATGCTATTTGAATGCAAATGATGGTTGATTATGAGTGATTCGTAATTATTCAAATACACCTAAATTTATGGTAAACAAGTTCTTATATGAAATTAAATTGATCTCCAATGTTATTATTAGGAGATACATTGAGTTCTACAATTCCTAATTAAATATGTACTCTTTCATAAGATGCCATATACATTTTAGGTCAAGGGATTATTTGACTCATATTATACTTGGTATATTCCTTTTTTGGGATGTGTGAAATAAAATGTCTAAATTTCTATACTATATTTAATTGAGATGGCTATCTTGTTAACCATTTTCTTTTACTAATATTTGTAAAGAGTCCATTGATATATTAAAACTATCTAAACTAAGTTGGCATTTGAAACTTCCTCCAATAAGCCAAGTTATCTTACACTAAGCACTTAGAGATGTGGATGTATGCATTTAAACCCTACTTGTCTTTTCTTTTTTTAATATCAAATTAGTTTAAATTCTAAAAATAAAGAATGTTTAGCCTTGATTAGGCTTATAGCAGAATTGGATATACATGGTTTTTATAAGAACTTATAAAAATTAGGTTAGGGATTCGTACTTTGTATATCTCAATCTCTAGTAAGTTTTTTATATTACCAGATCTATTATATCTAATGGATGTGTTTTTTAAGTGAATGTTGACTTCATTTTTCAATAAGTAAGGTTAGTTTAAATTAATTTCAAATGAGATTTATTCTTAGTTACTTATTATTATAATAATAGGAATAATTCTCTAATCATTTATAAATTCATTTATTTAAAATGTCACTACATGTTATGTGAGGGAGATATTTTTAATCTTATTATTCTTATCTTAGACCTTGAATTATTTATTAATTGAATTTTTTCTTCGTATGTATTAAAATATACCATAATAGATCAAATTCAATTATGTTTGGAATGATCCATGTGGATTTTTTAATTATTGGCATTTGTTAAAAATTATTCAACTATCTCCTTACATCCCGTGGAAAATTAATTATAGGGAAGGGGATAAATCTCAAATTTCTTTTGTGCAACTTGGGGTGGATGCATAAAACAACAAGGAAGATTTTTTTTAATTATTTTATTTCAAAAAGAGTGGTTTTCATCAATTTGAAAGGGCCTCGCGAGGGGCGCTACCCCTTAGTGCCCCTTGACCCCACTAGGGGCTACTGCCCCCTGACCCCTACTCCCCGGTCCCATGTTCAGTATCTCATGTGTTCAAAACCTCACCTTTGTGTATTTGTGAGAAATATCAATGGATTATGTTATAATAGTACATATATTAAACATCTAATATTTATATAAAGTCAATATTTATATAAACAATTTTTATTAGATAATCTCTAATAATGTAAGGAAATTAGTATGTCATTACTAAAAATAGTATTGTATGCACATCAAATGATAGTTAGGGATGCCCTTCATGTTTTTATTGGATACGTTCAATATTGATTGCATCTATTATTATTATTTTTCTTAACATTCTAAACACACATAAAATGAGGATACTTTCCTATTATATTATCTTTGACATAAACTATTTTTCAGGATTGAAACGTTGAAGTTGTTTTTTCAAATTTCAATATGTTGGTAAAATGACATGGTGGATTATAAACATGTTGTCATTAAATTTGGTATACAAATTGATTCTAAACCTATTTAAGCAGTATACATACAATGATGCTTGGAATATGGCTAAAAATGAAATCAATAATGGTTTATATTGTGTTTATTATGATAATAATTGTTTATATGGATATTATGATTTTGACCATGCTAGTAATGTAATAGATTAGACTGAAGAAATTTATAGAAAATTGAATTCACTAGATAATAGACTGGGGAGAAATAAGGATAGACACGACCATAATATGGCCATCTTTAAAGAAATCAATGAGTTTCTTAAACAACATGTCAGAAGCATCACATTGTTGAGTGGAGTCCCTGTGGATATTTGGGGCACTGAAAAGGAGATAAATCAGGTCATCTCACAGCTGAACGTTAATGACCCAACACATGTCACCACTCTGGTGCTTTTTACCTCCCTGCAGACGATCAATTCAAGGATTGAAAGGGCCTCAAAGAAATGATACCTTTTGGGTAGGCTAGAGGAGTTTAAGTTGCTGTTTTGTTTCTGATAGTTTGTTGTTTAAGCGTTGCTTTGTCCCTGTTTTGCTTTTTATTAGTAGTTTCTTTTTTAACTATTGTTGAACTTATCATAATATCTGGATTCAGATCCTATTTTGATGTGTTTTCATGTGGATTTGAATGTTGAGCCTTTGTTGTAATAGGGTATAGTCCCTTCAAAACTATTTTCCTTTAGTAAAAAAAATGTAATAGATAGGAAATCTATGACTGTACATGTTTTTAAGTTTGGTACAAGTGTCATTACTTGGAGAAGCAAGGAGAAACCAACAGTCTCCATCTCTTCTACTGAGGCAAAATATAGAAAGGCAATGGAAATAACAAAGGAAACCATGTGGTTAAAGCAGTTGGAAGAAATTCACATGGAAGTTAAAGGAATTACTCCTCTCTTGTGTGATATCTAGAGTTTTATTTCTCTCGCAAATAATCTAGCTCAACATAAAATTACAAAACAGATAGAGATTCATATGTATTTTATCTGAGAGAAGGTTATCTGTGGTGATATAGATCTCTAGTTTTATCCTACTAAAGATCAAGTTAGAGATATAATCATGAAGCCACTGTGTTCCATGATGTTCTGAAACTTTTGTGCAATGTTTTGTTTTTTAGAGTTTCCATTGAGGGGGAGTGTGCATGACAATTCCAATTCTTAACGATCGGCCATGTTTTTTCTTATTTACCTTTATACTTATTCTCCATAAAAGCATTGTAAAGATCTATTTATGATCTAAGTAAACATATCACTCTAAGTTTATTGTGTAGTCTAGTAACAAAGCATCATTTTGTAAAGGATGTCCTTACTTTATAAAAGACTACTTAGGTGCTTTTATAGATTTTCCATGAGAAATTGTGAGATGTAGTCTTACATATCATGCTTAGCATAAATTGTCACTTCTGATTTATGGATTCCGAATCCTTTTGTACTAAAAGGTAAGTTTAGCATGGTGAATGTGTATAAATCCTTTAAAAGTGACATGCTAGCCTAAAAACCTCACCGTAGTTTAAGGATTGTAAATCATGTTGTACAAACAGGTAACGTTGGCATATAAACCCCGCTTAATATTAAGGGGATGTTTTAGAAAAATAGTATTAAGTAGGGTTTATTACCTTAAATTATTCTTATAAAATTTATATTAAATATAATTTATAAGCCTTAGTTTATATGTAATAAATATAAATATGAAATATTTTTATTTATTAAAAATAAAATTTAGTTTATAGGTTAATTGATTTCATCAATTAAAGTGGAGGGGTGTGTCTCGAGAAGTCACACCCGACCACCCCCACTTAAAATGGACACTTGAGGCCCGGTAAAAAAAATGAAATTATTTATGTGGAAAAAATTTGCCAAGGGAGAAGAAGGTGAGAAAGTGGTTTATTGAGCATATTTACTACATGTAAATAGTAGAAGTTTCTCATAAATTGAAATCTATGTTTTTTTGGGTTTTTTACCTGATTGAGGTTTTCCCATGTTAATTATAATGTGAAGTATTTACTTGGCGTCATTTATTGAATATGTTTATTATTGTTCTTTTGACGTGGAATGAATCAAGTTTTCAACAAAAATTAGGTCCTATGGTTGCCTTTGAATAAGAAAGGTGGTGTAGATGGAATATGGTTGTCTCACACATCTAGACATGTTTTTTGGGTTAAACATATAAGAAACTATGGAATTTTTAAATGGAAAGGATGAGCAAAAAACAAACCTTTATGACCAAAATTTATATGCAAAGAAAACCATGTGTATTACCTCACAAGCTTGATTTCCAAGGGTTAATTTGAGATAGTAAAAGTCAACAAAGTATAGGAATTACATATTGGGTTAATTGTATTGTTGATCTCGTTATTGTTAAAAAAAGCCTTGCATGTTTTTAATTCCCAAAAACCCTCAATAATAGTGTATTGAACATTTATTTATTGGAACTATGGGACTTGGAGGTAATGGTATGGTGTGGATCTCAATACAAATTGAAGGAGATGCTAGTGATCATTTTTCTCGTTTACATGTACAAGGAATGGATATATTGCATTAGGATCCTCCTAGCTCTATGGGCTTGATCCTAATTAGGTGTATTCATCAAATGTTCAAGAAGAACAAGAAAACATAAATATGGGAAAATTACTATTTAAAAAACAAGTTAAAGGAGATATGTTTAGAAAGAGAAAAATATGTGAAGATTTCCTCCTTAAAGTAGAATACCTTTTTTCAAACTAATATAAATAGTGAACAATGATTTTTATTTAATCACAGTAAAAGAAAAAAACAACTAAATCGGGAAAACTAATTAAATATCCTAATTATTTTAATAAAAAAATTAATTAGAATAACCTGAATTGGGTACTTATGATGATTTAATCTTCATTTAAGAAAAAATCATTAATCCTACTTCTAGTTGTGAAATTGAAAAAGAGGGTAAAGATAATGCTCGTAATTTAATTTTTTTTTATCACTATATAGAAAATTCAATAGCTCAAAATATATGTATCATCATGAACATGATATCTAGACTAATTATAGATCATAAGAACATGTATTATAGATGTTTTTGCTAAAAATAAAGAGTATCTAGACTAAGTGTAACTCAAACAATGTTATTCTAAGTTATGAATGAGAAAAATATGTAAAGAATGATGTTAGGATGTGAATGTAGTGATGTAAAATTGAAACGGTTTATTAAAATAATAAAGTATTTAAAAAATATAGAAATTGTACTCAAAATATGAAATTATGAACTAAAATGTAACAAACTTCATATAATACCCATTGAAAAAATCGCAAAATAATGAATAGGGCTAGAAAAGTTGTCCAAATGGCCTCAAGAGTGATGAAACATGTGAAATAAGGATGAATAAAAAATCTTAAGACAATTGAAATACAATCAAAACTTATCATCATTAGAAGAGCAACAATAGTGTTATATCCATCATTATTAGCACAAACAACAACATTGTAGGGGAAATGGCCTCAAAATACTAAAGTAGTTATGATGGATGCACCTTGATCACCACTGAGCATGGTTTTTTATTCAACTAATATATGTAACTAATATTAGTTTATATGTCCATTTTAAGTTTGAGATTTTTCACATCCTTAAACTTATATGTAAACAATATGTAATAGAAATATATTTTTGGAAAATTTTCAACATTTCTTTAATATTTTTTAATTTGTTATACATTCCAATGTTTTATAATTACTTAATTATAGTACTAATGGGATTGGTAATTTTCCTGTTACAAAAATTTATAATATTTTATTAAGAATATTAGTAAAATAAGTAATATTATTGAATAATAATAATGTTTTTATCTAAAATAAATACATATGTTCTATATTATGTTACAAGTAAGTCATTAAGATTACAATTATGTCATATTTTATATTAAAGGTGTGATGCACGTTACTTAAAATGCTCTTTAATTGAGATTAAATTCATACAATATAATTGGGTTAGTGAAGTACAATATTTAATTGTTCAAGTAAGTAAATGTTGTGATTACTATATCTAGAAATGAAAATACAATATAAATATAAGTTATTAGATGTTTATCACTCTTAGAAGGTGTCTTAGTGGATGGAAATTATCTTAAAGAGATTTTTCAATGCTTAGACTAAGAACTAGTGACAAGCATCGTTGATACTCGCACTTTAATCATTAAATATTTTTCAATACTAGGGCGGTGTCCAAGGTTATTTACAAAAAACAATGGCTAGAAGAATTGAGCATGCAACTAAATTAAATAAAGAATAAACAACTACTATAATTAAGAATATGTCCTATTTGATCAAAACTTGATGGGAGAAAAACAAATCACAAATACTCCTAACTCTATAGCTTTAAATAATTGCAACCTACAAAAGTAGCATAACAGTTTAATGTAAACATTGTAATGCTTGAAAATAATCAAACTACTGAATAAAAAAGAAATAAACAACAATTCCCTTCACATTGGGGAGGAGTGGTCCTTACTCCTTCCCTCTGATTCAGTTCCAACGTATTACTCATAGAAACACATTTGAATTCATAATCATACCTTTTTTATTTATCAATAATATTTGAATACATTTCTTTTCTTTCCCAAATGATCATAATAATCCTAATGCGTACGCCTTATATATTAGGAAAAGTCAAGATCTTCTTTTAAGAGAACTTGTTATTCTAATATAGATGCAAGATTCACATGTAGGAATTAACTAAACATATTTGTATCATAATGACAATATAATTGGTAATCATTAAGTCGAAGTTTCGTCTTGTATGTGACTTTTTGATCACAGTCATCTTTTGAATGAAAGTGAATTTCTTGTAAACAATACTCAATTGATGTTGGATATCATGAGATTCTAGAAAAAAATCAAAGTAATCAAACTCCTCACATAGTGGAGGATGCCAAAAAATGAGGACTTATTACTTCCCGTTTAACCATGTTGACTTGTATGATTTGTATGTCTAAAGAGGCAGTCACAACTTAAACAGTATAAGTCCCAGATGGAATTAATGTTGACTAGGTGGCTCCACAAGTTGTGAAAACCATATGCTGACTAGGAGAGTCTTGCACTTTGTTGTGTGAGTCATGCACTCCATTGTGTGAGTCTTGCACTAGGCTTATGTAAGTCCTACGTTAGGCTTATGAAATTTCTTCCATTCACATTTGTTAGCACAAAAAACTAACTTATATTAATCAATCCAAGGAAGCATATGAAAGATAACATATAACCAATAGTTATGTACAAAACTTCTCTTTTATTCTACGAAATTATTATTTATAATAATGCTAATATAATTTTTTGTAGATAAGGGTAAAGGGTTTTTTTTTACATGGACCCTACCCTAGAATAACCAAATTAATGGGTCTCAACACCCATAATATACAGTAAGATCAATATAGAACACACATGAAACAATATAGAACAACCACCATTAAATATAGCATAAAAACAGAATATCTTCAACATGATTGTAGTAGAAAATAAGAGTAACTAAAGCAGTCAGACAATAAAGCACACCAAAGATCCTTCACTAAAATGTTTTGAAAGCACTTCTAGTTATGGGAGGTGATCTTCTCCCCACATTCTAGATTTTTTTTTTCCTAACCACATGTTTCCACATCTCCTCCTTTGGAGTTTCTCTAAATAAATACCCTTTCAAACACCATATTTTCATATAATTTTTGAAGTAGGGACCTTCCCCAAATTTTAAAAATTTCATCCATTTGTCTCTATTTTAAGAGGAAACAAGAGTAGAACTGATATAAAATGGTTCTTCCGCTATTATATCATATTTCTCCTTATATTCGTCCCTCTCAATAAAATTTTTCTGCCCAAACTGCTTCTCTTGGTGTTGTTCAAATTTTTCAAAATCCTCCTTATCATCCAATTAACGAGTGTTATCTTTTTCCTCCTCTTGATTTTTTGATTGGACCACAGTAGTTTGGTCTTCCTCATTTTGTTCTTCGACCTCTGCATCATCATCTTCTTCTTCTACTTCTATATTTTTAGGCCCATGATAATATCAATTCAATACAAGGTAATAATGAAAAAATTGGGGTTTGGAATGGGAATTAAAAAGGATCATCACTCCCTTATACTTGTGGATTAGTAGGTCCTCATGCTATGGTTTCAACCATTGCTATTTAAGGATTCCATGATCTTAGTACCATTATGCTCATTGGAAAAACTAGTCCACATTTTCAATTTTGGGTTGTGGTATCCACTGAACTCAATCACTAATTTTCTCCATTTTTCATAGCTTTCATCTGGCTAGTCTTGATCATTATTCCATTGAGGGATAGGTGCCAATATCAATGGTGTTTCAAACTACATGCCTACCCAATCTTGCTCCATGTCTGACATAATTATATATATTTCTTTGGCCCTTATTAAATACCACCAATTTTTGGTAGGATAAAGTACCTCCTTCTTCTTATAGCTTTCTGTGATCAAGTCCCACCTTTGTTGGCAAGTAAAGAATTCCATATTAAAATTTGGAAAAATATATGCTTTGAAGTATGCTACACATGTACAAATTATTTCTTTATACCGGTCCACAAGCCGAAGACAGTGAATCTGGGCCTTATAATATCGTAAGAATATTTCAAGTGTTGAAAGATCATGCCTCATAAGAAGGCATGAATTATTCTCCTCTCTTGTATAATTCCCTCTTTGTTCCCTCAAAATTGTCTAATGTCGGATTGTGGAGACAAATGATCTTAATTGAACATCTCCTACATACATATTTATTATAATCTATACTTCTTCAGGAAATAGAAATTTGTGGAAATAAAACTCACACAAAAAATTCCTCCTAGTTGTATCTGAGGCTGCATATGTGGCCGTGAATTGCCTATCAGTTTCAAATCCTAATGATTCATTAGAGAGAACCCTAGAAATATATTATTTATAAAAAAAAATCCTTCAAAAACAGAGCATAGAAGTTTGATGGTGACCTGCAAACAAGAGTTTTCTCATATAATTGGCATATTTATGTAAGATTATTTTCCAAGAATTTTTCTCTTCCTTTAAGATTTAGTTTTCTTCTTCTAATTTTCTTAACTCATAGCAGCGAGTCATCCATCTTACCATTCCTTTTAATATCACAATTTGGGGAAAAATAAAATCTATTGGAGATATTTTCTCTGTGGTGCTTGTGATTTCTTTTTCCTTCTTCTCATATTTTAGTGCTGAAAGTTCTATAGTTAAATTGTTAGCAGTGTGTTGAATTTATTGAATGATCTATTTTTTACCTTTCAAATCATGTTGGAGTTTCTGAATTCACATGTCTTTTTCAGTTCTTAATTAGGAAATGCATTCATATTTTCCTTGGAGGATAAGTTGTAAATTTTGTAGCATGTCTTTTGTATGTTATAACTCAAATTCAATTCTAGAGAGGGATAACACTTAAGGAGTAAGGTATTCCTCATCATGGTGTGAGATAGGATCTCTTTTAAACATTGGAATTTCCCCTTTATCTGGGAACCAGGTTTAAATTTCTAATTCCCGCCTAAACATTTTTTGAAATATAGGTGAAAATTTGGCTAAGTGGTTATTTAGATCGTGTTTGAGCTTTTGTATCCTTAGATATTTACTTCTGCATCTTGTTTTAGTCATTTACGGTTTAAATACATCGTCTGCGAGCTTATTTTAAGTTTTCACGTCGTTTATAGCTGTTAGGGTTATTTTTGTCTGTGGATCTGAAAGGATTTCCTTAGATCTAGTTAGTTTGGAGTGATTAAATCCACCCCGACTTTATAAATCTTTATTTTTCACTAGATCTACTTTTTCGAAGCCTGATCCAATCATTTTAGGCCATCTAGCTTTTTTTTCATTTTTTATTTAGATCCTATCGGTTTTTCAAAGCTTGGACCAATAAAGTTGCTCCAAATAGCTTCGTTGATCTTTTTTTGTCTTTGCAAAGCACGATCCAATCTTCTAGTGCCATCTGGCTACACTTTATTAGTATTATTTGAATTTTTTCATTTATGTGAAGTTCTTTTGACTACAAAGCTTTAGCCAATCATTTTTTTCCAGCTAGCTTCACATTTTCACTCTTCTAAATAGACATTTATATTTTTGCAAAGCTTGAATCAATTAGAGGGCTCCATCTTACTTCTCTTTGTCAATCATATTGGATGTCTGATTTTAAATTTTAAAACGTGAACCAATAAGGGATTTATGCGTGTCTTCACGTTGTCAGACCTTTTTTTAGCTTGTTTCTTTCTTTGTGAAATATGAGCCAATAAGATTGCTCTAAGTAGTTCCATATTTCACAGTCTTCTTTTAGCCTGCTTGTGTCATATGCGAGGGATGAGCCAATAAAATTACTCCAAGCATCTTTTTATTTCACATTTTTCAATCTTTTCATTTGAGGCAGTGGCTATCCAATAAGAATTAGCCACCTTTTCACAATCATCAATCTTTGTCTAACTTGTGAAGTTCGAACCACTTAAAAGGATCCATGTATCTTCTTTTTTGGCTTAGTATTTTTCAGATTTGTGAAGTGCAAACTAATTATGTTTTGACAAGTATATTAATCATTTGACTGTGTCATTCTTTACAAGTGTCAGGCTTTGTCTTTCAGGGTATCAGTCTTTGTTTTGACTTTTCCACTAAGATTGTGACACATGTCTTTTATTTTTTTCCGGACCCGAACATTATTTTAAGTTTGGCTTATTCTGGGGACCTTAATTCCACCCAAGGAAATCTATTTAAAGTTTGGTGGAAAGCCATCTAGTGTCTATTCTTTAGCCATTATATTTTTGACAAGTGAATTTTTTTGACTAAGACTTTCCTTTCGCATTTTGTTTGTAGTTTGTCAGAGTGCGACTTAGAGATCTAATTAATTAAATACATGTGTATATGGTTCAATAGTTTGTTTTTCTATTAATTGTTTTATGAATTATCAGCTACATTGTTACATATGAGCTGATTGAAAAGAAACACGTGTATTTTTTGTTCATTGTTGTTAGACTTGTTATAGTTTTTGACGTGTGTTTATTTTTTTGTTGTCATGGAACCAATAAGTCTTCTATCTAATTTAATTTATTGAGACTTCGTGTTCGCCCTTTCTATCGCAACTTTATAAATTTGTTGCGGACCCGAAAAAGCATTGAATTTAATTTTTTAAAGATTTCACATCCACTAGAGGATCTACCATACCTTTTTAAATATCTATTTAAAGTCTCGTAATTAATTATCTAATTTGTCTGTTAAAAGGACTGTAGCTCGATTCTGACTAAGCTCTGTTAAATCAATCTTAATCTCCATCAAATCTATTCTTTTTTGATTAATTTAGAGTTGTTTACATTTGTATAGATAATAAGAAGATTTGCAAGTAGTGTTTTTTTATCCATTTGGCTTCCTTGATTCGTTTTCTAGCTATATTTGTCTCCATTTTCCGTCTGAGCATTAAAATGGTCAGTTTTTCTATTCTTGCTTTAGATAAGTCTCAAATTTTGAATGGATCAAATTATAACATATGGAGAGTTCGATTGAAAGCTTATTTCATAGCAAGAAAGCTCTGGGATCTTGTGACTAGTTTCAAAAAATGTCCCATAGGGAG
Source organism: Taxus chinensis (assembly GCA_019776745.2). NCBI lineage: Eukaryota > Viridiplantae > Streptophyta > Pinopsida > Cupressales > Taxaceae > Taxus > Taxus chinensis. The sequence goes on along the minus strand of CM034151.1, from coordinate 286,754,673 downwards.
ATAAACTACCCTTGAAAACCTCAACTCCTTCTCTTAGAGATCTCAAGAAACTCTGTCCATCCTATTGCAAAGCATTAGAAATGAATTCTTGATGCATATAGGCCATATGGACTCACTTGCGGATGTATGGAAGCAATTAGATACCATGCATAAAGGTAATAGGTTGTCTAAGATAATTAAACTAGTTTTAGAGTTGTTTACAACACCCATGAAGAAGAATGAGTAAATTAGCAATTATTTAGCTAAAATTAAGAATATTAAAGCTCAATTACATGGTTGTAATTGTGAATTATTTCAAGATAAACTTATATACTTCATAATTCAAATAAATATTCATGAAAAATCCATACATTGTATCTCTATTTTTAACTCTTAAGTATCAGAATGAGAATGATCTGGCTGATTTAGACACCTTGTCTTCTTTGTTGATTCAAGAAGAGAGAGTTATGGAGAACTTTGATTCAAAAGAGAATGCTTCTCAAGATCTGTTCTCATAGTATCATAAGTATTCCCATAATAGAAATGAAAACAATCATAACCAGCAGTCTAATATTAGATCAAGATTCAAGGCAAATCCTAAGTCTAATTCTGATAAAAAAAATCAGAACTTTAAAGTCAAATTTAATGGAACTTGTAACAAGTGTGGAAAATTTGGGCATAAAGAGGTTGATTGTAGAATAAAAAATAAAAAGTTAGTCAAGAATTCTAAGAACAACAAGCCTAATAATCATAAGAAAAATTAAAAGCAAAATCAAGCAAATGTGACTGAGCAGTCTATTTCCCTGTATACTACCCTTTCAGCTTCAAATGATAATGAGTGGATTCTTGATAGTGGTGCATCTAGGCACATGAATTGTAATCCTAGTATCCTCTCATATGTAGTTAAACATGAAGAAAATATATATCAAGGAGATAACTCCATCCTTAGATCTGAAGGTTGTGGAAATGTTAAGCTATAAAATGGTGTAATTAGGAATGTCTTGTATGTTCCGAAATTGAAAAAGAATATTTTATCTTTCTCTTAGCTAACTAAATAAAACTGTAAAGTTGTTTTGCTGCAAGATAAGTGGTATGTAAAATATAAGTTCAATAATATTATTGCTTCTAGTATTTAGAAAAATGGTTTGTATATCTCTGATGGTTTTGTGTCTGAGTCTTGATTTTCTTCCTCTTCTAGGAATGATATTCAACTTTGGCATGTTAATTTCAAAAGCTTATATGATATGTCTAGAATGAATCTTGTTGTTGGTCTTCCAAAGATAAAGTCAAATCATGAAACTTGTGAAAGTTGCCTACATGGTAAGAAATATTCTCAACCATTTCACAACCATCATGATCCAAATTCTTCTCAGTTATTAGAACTGATTCCAAGTGATATGAAAGGTCCATTTGAGGTTCCTTCTCTCGATGGTTCTTTATATATAGTTTTTTTATTGATGATTACTCTAGAATGAATTGGTCTTATTTTATTAAGAAGAAGTATGATGTCATGTTTAAGTTTCAGGAATTTAAAGCTCTAGTTGAAAATTCTTCTAATATGAAAATTAAGAGAATTAGGACAGATAATGGAGGTGAATATGTCAGCAAAATTCTTGATAAGTTCTGATTTTTTATGAGTTTTGTGTGTCATGTGGGATTCAAAGAGAGTTAACTACTCCCTATTCCCCTCAACAAAATGGAATTGCAGAAAGAAAGAATAAGACTGTCTTAGAAATGGCTAGGACTATGATTCATGCTTCCAATGTGCCTAATTTCTTATGGGCTGAAGCTATGAACATTGTTGTCTATATTCTTAATAGAGTACCTACTAAATCTCTTCATAAATCCACTCCTTATGAGGTATGGACAAAGCAAAACTAGATATTTCTAACTTAAGAATATTTGGTAGTCTTGTGTCTATCTTCATTCCAAAAGAAAAAATGAATAAGCTTGATCCAACCTATTTCTCTTGTATTTTTGTTGGATATGGTTGTAGAACTAAAGGATTGAGATTTTATGATCCATTTAAGCATGAAATTGTTGAAAATAGAAATGTTCAAGTCTTAGAGAAAACTTTCTTTGATGTTTCTCATGAACCCTCCTCTACTACTTTGAAGATAGAGTCTCATAATCCTTCTCTTGAAATTATGGAGAGAGACTGATTATCTTGATCTAGATATGATGGAGATTGAGGGGGAGTCATATCAAAAGGTCTTGCAACCTAAGATTCCTAAATGGGCTCAAAATCTTGTTTAAAATTCTCAGCCTGATAATCTTAGAAACCTAACTAGAAGTCAACATACTTATCATTCCTTGATGACCCTATATGAGGTAGAACTACAATCCTTTGAAGAAAACATCTGAAGATGATACATGGCTTCAAGCTATGAGGGATGAATATAATTCTTTAATCAAAAATGAAACTTGGGAACTAGCCCCCCCTCCTTCTAAAAGAAGCATTGTAGGATCTAGGTGGTTGTTAAAAATAAAATATAACTCTATAGGAGAGATTGAAAAGTTCAAGGAAAGGCTGGTAGCTCATGGTTTCACTTAGAAACTGGGTATTGACTATGTTGAGAATTTTTCTCATGTTGCTAAGATGAGAACTATGAGAGTTCTTCTTGCATTAGCTGCCCAATATGGTTAGGAGATTCACCAAATGGATGTTAAAAATGATTTTTTAAATGGTGACTTAAAAGAAGAAATATATATGAGTTATCCTAAAGGCTTTGAAGTACATAGCAAGGAAATTTATGTCTGTAAGCTCAAAAAGTCTTTGTATTGTCTTAAGCAAGCTCCTAGAGCATGACACGTTAAAATTAATAGTTTCTTTTAGGAGCTTGATTTTTCTAACTGTTGTTCTGAAAATGATTCATTTGTTAAGTTTGATAAAAATCATATTATCATTATTGTTCTTTATGTTGATGATCTTTTGATTACTAGCAGTGATAAAAATTTAATTGTTAGAATCAAAGAAAGGTTAAAGCAACGTTTTGAAATGACTGATTTAGGTTTATTAAATCATTTTCTTGGCATGATTATATTTCAAGATCATAAGTCTATTTTTTCATCTCAATATCATTATGTTGTGAATTTTCTTAGAATATTTAACATGATTGACTGTAAGCCTCTTGCCATTCCTATTGAAGTTGGTGTTAAGTTAGACCCTAAACTAGTTTGTTCTAAATTTGATCCTACTTTGTATAGCTAGCTAGTTGGTAGTCTAATTTATTTGACTATTACTAGACTTGATATTTCTTATGCAGTGGGAATATTTTAAGGATTTATGCAAGAAACTTATGAGAATCATTGGAAAATGGAAAAAATAATTTTGAATCATATTAAAGGAACGATCAATTATGGTATTTTTTATTCTTCTTAAAATTATGCACAATTATTTGGTTATTGTGATTCTGATCATGTTGGTGATGTTGTAGATAGAAAGTCTACTTCTGGATATGTTTTCAAGTTGGGTACAGGTGCCATCACTTGGAGTAGCAAGAAGCAACCAATAGTGTTTATCTCTTCTACTGAAGTGGAGTATAGAAGTGTTATGGAAACTACAAAAGAAGCTATGTGGCTAAAAATACTGTTGGATGAATTGCACATGGGCGTCAAAGGGAGCACTACTCTTCTATGTGACATCCAAAGTTGCATTTCTCTTGAAAAGAATCCATTTTAGCATCAAAGTACCAAACATATTTAATTTCATATGCACTTTTTTTGAGAGAAAGTCTTGAATGGTGATATTGATCTCAAGTTCTGTTCTACTGAAGATCAAGTTATAGATATCTTCACCAAGCCATTGTGTGCTATGTAGTTTTGTAAGTTTCGTGCCTTATTGTGCCTATCATAGTTTCCATTGAGGGGGAGTGTGCATGACAATGCCACATCTTAACGGTTATTTTAAACTTCCAACACTTCCTCCATTTTTTAATAAGTAAATGTGTCACTCTATGTGAAGTTACTTGTAAATCCCAATGAAGATTTAGTTGTGGGTATGCATTAGTTTAAAAAATCCTCCATAATCTGATGTAATTCTTCATATGTAAATAACTTGTCTTAAGAATTTTTGTATGGGAAGATCTGTTGATTTCCCTTGGTTGCATGATAGCCTAAATCACTATTTTTGATTAAAGGATCTGTATATCCTTTTGTAGAAAAAGATAAAGTCAACATGTCTAGTTTTGTTTTCCCCTCTTAACATTAAGCGGGAGTGTTGGGGTGTTAATTTCAAGTGGGGATACCATTTTTTGGACCACCACTTAAATAACCCCTTGTCTTAAAGATTATATTTAATAATCTTAGTCCGTCTTCACAGCTAAATAGTGGAATAGTATGACCGACCACCCATCCTATATAAGTAGGATGATCCCTCACGAGATTGTTCACTTTACTTTTAATTTTTACTGGGCTAATAAGCTAATAGACCATTTGATCTAAGCTTAAGCTACTTATGTGAGTTGTGATACTGTGAGACATAATTCTGCTATTATTTATTGTGAGACCGAGGAGTGAAATGGAAGTGTTGGGTTAAAACTATTGAATTCTTAATACAAACATTGCTTTATCAGTGGAGTTTTTTTCCTTTAGGTTTCTCCACTTAAATATGGTTTTATATGTGTCTTTACTTCCTGTTATTTACTTTCAGGTCTTGCTCATGAAGATCTGTACTTTGTCATCATTAATAAGCTAATTTTGTGTCTTATTTAACTACACAACATAATCTATAATCTTTGGAATTTATCTATGAATCTATAATTTGTTAATTATAAACACCATCCAAATTCTAACATGAATTTCATCCTCTATATCATATTTAATTTGGAATTTGAACCATTTCTCACTCCATTGTATTTTTTAATGAAGCATTGTTTGTAAATTAGATGAATCAACCCCTGGAATTTCAAATATTTAGCCTCCCAATGAAATTTCTCTATAGAGGAAGAAATAAAGGCATGTAAGAAATGGGTAAGGTAAATTTTGTTTTGTTCCTTGGCCTCTCCATGGCGCAAGTGTGTGAGGATTCTCACTGAAGGTCCAAGAATGGTTTTTTATTGAACCTCAAGGGTGAAATATTTTATGATCCATTTTATAACAGATCCCTATGGTTTTGGAAAACAGGATATTTTTATACCTTTTTCCTTATCAGTATTGTTAAAAACCAATTCTAATTTCTCCTTCTTCTCCATAGAAAATCTCTTTATTTTATCAGAGTATGGAGCTCTAAAATTTACTAATTGCCTTATGTGAGGAATGCTAGAAATTTCACTAATAATTGAGGCACTGAATAGAATTTTAGTACCTTTTATCTGTGAATATTCGTCGCCGATATATCTAGAAAAATCCTCTATCATTTCTCGATTGAATTATTTGTACATGATCATAAAGTCCAACAATCTCACCTTTTCAAAATGACAACGAAATTGGCATCTACTAATAAATCCATGGAGTTTATTAGCTCATGTTGAATTTAACACCCATTTTGGTACATGAATAGAAGTGATAATGGCTTGGGAATGGAGGTGATTAGTAGTATTGCAGTGGTTAAAATGGCAGGGGCAAGTAGTTAAGTTGATGGAATTTGATAAGGAGGTAACATACTTGTTATATTTATGAAGGGAATGCAAATTTATGGGAACGTTTGAGAGGTAATTGGGAAGTATGCACGAGTGGTAATGGGAAGAGTGTGAACTATTCCTTGAATCTACTAAAAATTAGTACTATCATAATTTAAAAAATGTGTAACTTAAAAAGGAGTGTTGGCACATAACTTATCATCTTTCACTTATCACATGTTCCCTTAATTTTTGGTGCATAGTTATTGTTCTAGTACAATTTTTCATGGCATAATTCTGGAACAAGGTGACCGCCATCTCTAGTTTCCAGCCACCTTTTCTATTTCAACATTTTTTTAGAAGGAATGGCCACCAGTTTTGGTTTTCAACCATCCCTTTAAAGGAATATGGCATCTATTTCTAGTTTTCAACCATCCCCCTTGTATTAACATTTTTCAAGAAACAATCTAACTTTGGATTACCTTGAAAAAGGAGACCTAGTCCAATAAATTTAAATTTGAATTGGCTCATAAAATCATTTTAAATTCTTCTCAAAATGTTGGTTTTTAGTTTAAATGTAGCATATGAACATTAACCGACATCACCCTCTTTTCCCCATTAATTGGAACAAGCTGCACAATACCATTGTTTTAGACTAATTCTATTTGGTATGGGCCCATCCATCTAGTTTGTAGCTTCCCCTTGAAATATTTGTATTTTGTGTCAAATAGCAAAGCCCAATCTCCTTTCTAAAACTTCCTCTGTTTGATGTTTCGGTCATGCCAAAACTACCTCTAATGTTGGACTAGCTCAATTTGATGCAATGATTCTAGTCTCATCTCATCTAAATCATTCAACTGGGTAACTATTGATTTATGTGCATCTAATAATTCAATTCCTACTTCTACACATTTTTTTAATGTTGGTATCTCATATTCTATATGAAATATAGGTTTCTTCCCATAGACCATCTCAAATGGAGTAAATCTTGTAGTTTCTTTCCAAGTTGTATTATAATCCCATACTTCCTCGGGTAACTTTTGCACCCAATTCTTTCTTGAAACATCCATTGTTTTGGTCAAGATATTTTCTAGTTCCCTATTGGTCACCTCAACTTGACCATTAGACTGAGGGTGGTAAGGGGATGAACTCTTGTTTCTTACTTGATATGTTTTCAAAAAATAACTAGTTATGTTTGACATGAATTGAGGTCATTGATCTAAAAACAATTGACCTTAGTGCTCTAAATATCTTAAAAATATGGTCATACAGGAAATCTACCATCTTTTCATCTTTAGCATACTAGGGATACTTTACTTCATCCCATTTTTCACATAGTCGGTGCACACCAAGATATATTCCTTTCATTGAGAAGGTGGATTGATTGGCCCTATGAAATCCAATCCCCACTTCTCAAATGGTCCCAATACTATTTGGGGTTAAAGATGCATTTCATTTGATAATGTTGGTTTCCCCATACATTAAAACTTATCACATTTCCATACATATTTCTTGACATCTTTGTGCATTGAAGACCAGTAATACCCAACTCCTAAAACTTTAGGAATTTTTCTTTTGACTGAATAATCCCTCTTGATGGTTCATCATGGAAGGACCTAAGTATGTTAAATATTTCATCTTCATTTACACACCTGTGTAATACATAATCATGCCAACATTTAAAAATCATTCTATCAAACCACTTATACATTACACTCTATTTGATTAACTGTTTTCTTTTTTTGGGTGTAAGAAAATATGGGAGCTTCCTCGTGGGCAAATAATTATCCATATCAGAAAATCAATGAGAGCTGGTGGAAACAATAAATAAGTGCTCTAGGAAATCAACATTCACTTATTCATCTGTACCTAAAACATTTATTCTTGAAATAAAATCAGCTACCACATTTGCTTTGCTAGGTTTAGTAATAATTTTAACATTGAATTCTTCCAATAATAATAACCATTTAAAAATTCTACCTTAAACGAAGATTTTATTCATTAAATATCTAATGGTATAATGGTCTATATGAATGATCACCTCATAACCTGTCATGTAATGGTGAAATTTTTTGATTGCATAAACAACTGCAAGAAATTATTTTTTTGTGGTAGTATAATTCCTTTCAGCGTGAGAGATATTTTTACTTATGTAATAAATTACATGAATTCTCTCTCCCTCTTCTTGTTGACCAAAAACAACCCCAAATAACTCATTAGAAGCATCAATTTGAATATGAAAGGGGAGATTCCAATTTGGTTCCCTAATAACTAGAGAATTAGTTAGTTTCTCTTTTATGATGTCAAAAGCTTTTTGACAATATTTTGTCCACTGAAATTCATAATCCTTAGTTGAAAGTGAAAGCAATGGAGAGGCTATTTTTCTAAATTCAGAGATAAATATCCTCTAATAACCTACATGTACTGAGAAACCTCATATCTCGTTCTAAATCTTAGGTGATGGGAGTTGTACAATGATCTTAACTTTTTCTAGATCCACTTTGATTCCTTCCATTGAAATATGGTGTCCCAAAACTATCTCTTGTTCCATCATAAAAATATACTTCTCGTGATTGAGAGATAATTGATTTTTTTCACATATATAGAGAAATTTATCCAAGTTATTCATTTCCTCTTGGAAACTAGTTCCATAGATTGTAAATTCATCCATATAAATGTCCACATAGTTATGAGTAAGATTAGAAAAAAATGGTAGCATTTCTCTCTGGAAGGTGGCATTAGCATTATATAGAACAAAAGGTAAATCCCTATATTAAAATTTCCCCCATGGATAGGTGATTATGGTTTTTTTCTGGTCATCTAGTTTACCATTATTTGGTTGATCCCCTAAAGGCATCCAAAAATGAAAAATAGTTTTTCCCTAATAGGTTGTCCAAAACTTGGTTGATGAAGGGTAAAGGGAAATAGTCTCTCTGAGTATCTTTTTTCAATTCTCTGTAGTAAATACAAACCCTTCTTTTTCCATTTTTATTAGGTAATATGACCAATGGAGACACCCATTGAATATCCAAGATTGGATAAATGAATCCCACCTAGAGTAGTTTCTCAATTTCAGTATTCACAATATCTCTCAGGGCAGGGTTTATCATTCTCTAGGGTTGTCTAAATGTTCTATAATTAGTGGTGTAAATGTGATGTGTGAAAAAGTTTCTATGAATTCCATTCATATCATTGTATTACCAAGAAAAATCTTGAGGATAGAAGTATAAAATTTTAAACAGGGCATTCTCTTTTGGATTGATGAGCCACCTATTAATTGTCAATGCCTTCCCTGGAAAGATAGGTAACTGTTTAGTATTTTGGTCAAGAGAATTTACCATTGGATACTCTCTTAAAAGTTCAAGGGGCATTTATGAGGTAACAACCTATGGATTTCAAAGATGTTATGAAAAACACACTCAGTAAGGTCAATGTTTCTTGTAAAAGGGGAAATTAATGGCTGCATGTTTTCATCTAAGATCTCCTCTTTCTTTAAATTTAATGCTTGTGAATGAAGTTCAGAGGAATCATAGTCTTGAAACTTCTTTGAGTGTTATTGTATTATTATAATAACCAATGATGACACTACATCCTTAATTTCCTCTGAGTCACTAATGCACCATTGATTGCATGAAATGGAAAAAGAATTTGCAGCTAGGTATAAAGATATTTTCTTTGCATCATGCCTATTAGTGATTGTCATATCTCATGTCCTATTTTCAATAAGTGTTGTAGCAGTGGCTAGCCATGGGAATACTAAGATTAGGGGATATCCAATTTTCTTATTCTTAGTCTTAATAACCATGAAGTCTACATAATAATCCCATGATTCAATTGTGATTGTTACATCTTCTATGACTCTTTGGGTTTAGCTACAGATTGATTGCCATTTGCAAGACCACTGGAGTTGCTTGTAAATTAGGAAGAGATAGTGTTGACAAGGTTTCTGTAGTCATTACATTAATTACAACACCTAAGTCAATCAAAACATTTGGAATTTCCACATTTCCAATACAACTTGTGACTATAGGACTCCCAAGATCACCATATTTGGGAGGAATCATCTTTCCTTCCAATACACTGGCCAATTTACCATCGACTTGTATGGTCCTTGGTTGGTTTCTCTTCCTTCATGGAGTTTTGACACACAATTCTTTGATTGCTTTTGTTTAATTTTGGGATATCTCTAAGAGCTTGCAAAAGAGGAATTCCAATATTTAATTTCTTCAATCCCTAAATCAAATCTGATTCAGGTCCCTCCTAGTTTGGGGTATTATCTTTACTTAAGAACCTGGATGGGAATGGTGTTTTTGGAAGTGAGTCAAATGACTTTTCAAAAGTAGATTTAGGTTTTGTGTCTTCTTGTCCACCCTTTTCTTCTAAAACTTATTCTATGATTGGTGAAGATGATTTGGAAGTGATATTTCCTGAGTGTAACAGTATGTTATCATAGTCAATGGAATTCATTGCAGGTATTTTTTTTGTTTCAACAGTATATGTTTGATTGCCCTACCTAGAATTCTTTGGATTAACAATAGTGTGTGATGGAATTTGAGTTTGGACTAGTTATTTAGTTGGGGTAGAAGTGGTTGGTCTAGTTAACAAGGATTTGTTGTTGTACATGTGGTATCATTTGATTACAAAACGGTTCACCAGATCCTTGAGAAGCATTCCATTGTTGCTGATATTGAGGATTGAATTGTTGGAATGATGGTGAAATGTGTTAGTTTGGAGTCCATGATTGTTGATAAAATGTTTGTTACACATTCTATTGTGGACCCCATTATTGTAGAACTTGTTGATTCCATGGTTGAGGATAGGACCATGGTGTGCTCCATTAAATTTCAGGAAACCATTAGGTCTTTGGGGCGTAGATATGGTTTTGATTTGAAGCAAAATTGCTTCCTTTCCTTTGAGATACATAGTTAACTTCTATCTCACTTTTTGTATTTTGTTTCAGATGAATCTTAAGCAAGGTTAATAATCCACATTGATCAGTTGCATGTTTCAAATCACAAACAAGGAAAACATTGGTTTTATATAATGGGCAATATTTAAGTCCGTGTTTAACCCTGCATCTAGGACAATATATGAACAATGGCTCAGTGTTCTTGGTTTTTTCCCTATCCACTGTTGTATTGATTTATACCAAAAGATTCACTCTTAAGTTTTCAATGTATTCTCTTAGCTTGGATATATATCCATTGACAATCTTGCCTTTATGTTTATGCGTATTTGGGTGAGTTTGGGAATAATTCCTACATAGATCAATAATGTCTGTAAACTCGATTTTGTTCATATCTCCTTTTCCCATTAAGTTAAAATCCTCTTGAGTGTCCTCATTATATCCTTTGAGAAATATTGTTTTCAAAAGGGTAATGTCTAGGCTAGTGCCACACCTCCTATGAGGAAAATAAATCAAGCGAGATAATCTTCTACACTTTCATATTCCTTCTATTATATCCTAAAAAGTTCTTCGATGCGGTCTCTAACCCTACAATAGTCTTGGTACTTGTCTTAGAAAATTATTTCCATCTCTTCCCAAGTATGGAAAGAGTTTGGGGCTAGGCCCATGAACCATCTCATTGTTGTATATTTCAAGGTTGAGGGAAATAACTTAAGTTTCTGAGTGTCAGAGGTATAATCATAGGTTTGGCATAACACTTTGAATTCAAATAAAAATTGATCAGGAGCTTCCAAGACTAAACCCATAAAATTTGATAAAATTGAGGGGAGTATATTTTTCATAGGACCTTGTCCATTGAGATCTAATCATATGGTATAAGTGAATGTCATTCCCAGTGGTGGATTACCATTGTTTCATCCATTATGATTGTCTACTCCATCCTTCATCTTCTATTGTTGCTCAATTGGTTCCACCGGTAAATTTTGAGGGGGGGTATTAGGTTTACTCTTACAAACCTACCTCTATGATCTCTAGGTCTAAACATAAACTTATAACATGCTTGCTAACAATTCCCTAACTATAAGTGCTTATTTGATCACTATGTTCCACATACTCCAAAATCCCAGAAAAGAATACTTGTTGTCACTACAAGACCTTTTATATTCAAAAAGAAAGAGTATGTAAAAATAAATTATAAATTAAAACTTACTAGATTATCAGAAAGCACGAAAGCTAGTACCTTAATCTTTGATAACACATTTAGAGATCCCTGACAGTGGTGCCAAAAAATGATGATCGTTGTTGCTACTTGCACTTTAATCATTCAATAATTGTCAATACCATGGTGGTGTTAAAGGCTAATTCTAGCAAAGAATGGTTGAAATTGTATTAAGCGTGCAACTAAATTGACTGAAGAATAAACAACTACTTTACTAATAATTTTTCATATCTTATCAAAACTTGACGAGAGAAAAAATAAATCACAAAGACTCATAACTTTGTAACTTTAAAGAACTGAAACATGTCGAAATAGACTAATAGTTTAAATAATGTAAACATTGTAATGCTTGAAAATAATCAAACTACTAAATAATCAAGAAATAAAAAAATAAACAACACTTCCCTTCACATTGGGGAGGAGTGGCCCTTGCTCCTTCCTTCTTATCCAGTTTCAACATATTATTCACATAAACACAGTTGAATTCAAAATCATGCCCTTTTTATTTATCGAAAATGTTTCAATACATTTCTTTTCTTCCTAGAATGATGAATCTAATAATCCATAATGCGTATGAATTATATATTTGGCGAAGTCAAGCTCTTCTTTCAAGAGAACTTGTTATTCTAATATACATGCAATATTTACATGTAGGAGTTAACTAAACATATCTATATCAAAACAACAATATAACTAGTAATCATTAAGTTGAAGTGTTATCGTGCATGTGACTTGTTGATCGCACTCATCTTTTGAATGAAAGTGAAGTTCTTGTAAACAACACTCAACCAATGTTAGAGATCACTATGAGTCTAGACAAACTCAAGTAATCAAGCTCCTTACATAGTGGAGGATTTCAAAAAATGTAGGACTTATTACTTGCTAGTTTAACCATGTTAACTTGGATGAACTTTGTATGTCCCTACAAGAGGTAGTTGCCACCTAAACAGACCAAGTCTCCTAGATGGAATTGATGATAACTAGGTGGTTCCATAAGTTATGCAAATCATATGTGAGTTTCGTGTTCCACTGGGTGAGTCCTGCGCTCTACTTTGTGTGAGTTATGCGCTGCTCCAATTGTGTGAGTCCCATGTGCTCCACTATGTGAGTCCTACACTAGGCACTATGTGAGTCCTGTGTTAGGCTTATGAAAGCTCTTCCATTCACACTTGTTAGCACAAAAACCAACTTATATCAATCAATCCAAGGAAGCATATGAAAGATAAAAGATAAAAGATAACCAAGATTTATGCACAAAACTTCTCTTTAAGTTACCAAAATTATTGTGATACAATAATGTTGTTGTCAAGTTCAATACAAGGTAATAATGAAAAAAATGGGGTTTGGAATGGGAATTCAAAAGGCTCATTAACTATTTTGAAATATTGTTTAGACACTACCATAAAACTCATAACTATGTGACAAACAAGAAATGTGGGACTTTACTATAATTTTAAAGAAAAATTTCACGAGTCTACAAATTTTGGTGGAACTTCACCATTTCATGTAAGATGCTTGTAGATATCTGGAAACTCTTCTACCATATGAAGTGTATAAAATTGTTATCTTCTTTATCTGAACCCTAATTTTACTTGCAATACCATGAGATACCCTCATAAAAAGGGTTCATGCTTTTTTCTAAATAACCTTAGTCACATCTCTAATGATGTGATGAGAATTTCCTCTCTAAAGAGGGATCAAGATGAATTTAATTCTTCCTCCTAAGTGAGTGTGTGTAAAATCATGCGCTCAAAAAATTGATCTTCATTTAGCCTTTGACATTTAGTATCATGTAACTTTGACCTCTTTGATTTAAGATTATTCTCTATGGAATTCTCTTAAGATACTCCTTAAAATAATTTATATTTACAAATATTTTTATAACGATCCTTCATGTAGTAGTTATTCAAGAAAATGTTACATGTCTAAGGTATGTAGAAGATGAAGAAGCATGTAATTACCTCATGTATGTTTTGTATATATAGGTGATTATTTGGTCATTTCATGTTGTATCCAACCCATAAAATGTGTCTAGGATGACCTAATTGATATTTCTAAATTTAAAAAACTATCCCACTTAAGGTGACCCCTACGATGAAATACAAATTTTTAACTTTACCGGTAGTGTCTCATGAGTGAAAAAGGTAAATCTAGGGTATAGAGAATGTATGTCTAAGATCTTGAAGTTTTTCAATAGACTTATATGACCTTGAATAGATATAAATGGTATATAAATATGACTAAGCTAATGGGTAGGAAATTCTATAAAATGAAAGTGTACTCATGATTCAAATATGTCTAATTTATCAAAGTATGTAAAAGTATACCCAAATTTGTGTTTATAAAATAATAAACTTGAAATCTAAGTATTGCGTACACACTTCAATGTGTTGATTTACATTGTACATTTGATTATAACATTAACAACAAATTTTGTGAGAAATTTAATAGAAATTTAATTTCCCTATTAAATTCTTAATTAAATGTAACATAAATCTGTGTAAAAGAAATTTTATGTAATGATGACACTAATTCAATACTGGTGTGAAACTTAGTTCTAAGTAATAATTAGATTTTCGATATTTTATTATTATTTCCCACGCTACCTACTGGTTTTCCATCTATGTCACACACATTTAATATTATCTTAACCTTTAATAAGTGATCGATTAAATTTCATTAAAAATGTAATACCCTTGAAATTAATTATTGTGAAAGAAAAAAAATGGCTTTTCATACATTGTCTTCAAAAGATCCATCTTAATTATTCATCCTTCAAATGTTCCTTTTATATATATATATATATATATATAAACATTTTGCATAATAAACCTATCATAAATTAAGATGAAGGTTTTTGAATTGGCACAAAATAAAAATCTCAAACATCTAAGTTTGGTCATTTTTTAATTTAAAAATTAAATTAAATTTCAATTCCAAATGTCTCTCATACATAACAATAAATCCTTCACAACTATGCATTTCAATTTCTACATCCGCAACGTCCAGAATCTTTTAGGTTGTACATCTACATGAAACCTCCCATAACATTCACCACATATTTGAGGCATCTTATAGTTGTGAAAATAAATTTCCATAAAATATCATCCATGGCTACCTCATACCACCTTGTAGACACCTAAGAGTTCATATCTAAGGTTTGAGCATCATAATGCTTGAAAACATTCACATTTTTTATGTTATCACTATAACTCTTACTATTTCCTTTGGTGTTTGGAATATTGGTAACAATTCATGTTAAATCAAAAGTAAATCATTATGTAGATACAATTTAGACCACCACTTGGAAATCAAATAATTCTAATGTTTACCAATTATGATAATGTAAAATTTTAAATAACATTGACATTAATTATAGAAGAACCATAAAAATGAAAATTACATTCAAGACAACTAATAGAATGACGATTTAAAGAAGTGTTTGTAACAACATGTTTATCCTATATTAGACTATAAACAAAATTGTAAAAAAATCTATGATTCCTTCTATGTCTTTATTTATTTGTCACCAAAGGATCCACCAATCAAGATGCATGGATTTTCTATTTTTCACTAAATAAATCATCAATAAAAATACATAGATTGCGAACAATTAGGGTGCAACTATAAAGGTTGTTCTTTTAGCATCGCCTTATATTACACTATAATTTAAAATTGTTGGGGTGAAACTTTAAAGGTTGGAAATTTTTATGAGTAATTCCCTTTTCTTTTTATCATTTCCAATGTAAATGTTATATATGTATGTATTTGTATATGTATGTATATATATGTATGTGTGTATATGTATATGTATATATCTACATATATACATTTATACATATATGTATATGTGTATATGTATGTGTGTATACATATATACATTATATAAATACACATATTTGTGTGGGTGTGTGTGTGTGTATGTGTATATATATATTATTGGCATAGGATATATTCACACACCACCTTTTGTTTTTAAAAATATATAATAAATTCATCTTAACACACGATAATATATATCTTTATACATGTTAGGATTAACAAACAAATATTTTGGATAATTTTAACACATAAAATTAATGTTAATATGGATATGTGATAATAGTAATGTTTTCCATGATTGAATACCACATTTCATAAAGACAAATACTCATAGTTACATAATTTTATATTTATCGGATGTGCTACCTTTTTAGAAAAGACTAGTTCATAACATCAGGTGCATGTGTGATATGTTTATTTAATAAGTATTACACATTTATGTAAATGTTTCTATTGAATGTGTTGGCATGTAAAATTTCTACGCATTTTACTAGACAACCCCATGCAATTTTTTGTTACCTCTCAAGAAATTTGGTCATATTTGTCTCTTTACAAGTATTAACTTGTGTGAAAGGTTCCAAAAGCTCTGGGTGGTTTCAAAGGTATAGATTATAGTCATTAGAAAGGTCTCTGAGATTACTTTATATCATTATGGTTTAGGGAACATTTTAGAAATTTGGACTAGTTTTGGGAGCACATTCACTTCTTGTGCTTTTTGAGGAAAAGGTGTTATTAGTCATTAGAGAAGGGTCATGTTTTACAAAAGGTTTTGGGATCCTCATATGGTTTCAGAATCACAAACCATATCCATTAGATAGGTTTTAGAGTCTAATACATGATGGTATATTCAGAGTAAGGTTTTGTAAGTATCGAGAATGGAAGGTTTTCAGACACTAAGGAACCTTAGTCTTTATGAAGGAGAGAACTTACATAAAAGGTTTTGGGAACCTCAAGTTGATTCATAATATTAATAAACATTCAAAATAAATCTCATTGATTCCTCTTCATGTTCTAAGTGTTAGTTTTTTTCTTACTCAATATTACTCCTTTATATATGATACAAGTAAGTTGGGTTAAAAATAAAAAATAATTCATTTCCAAGTCTTATAATTGGTTGCATTAAATGTTTTGGCCCATTTTTAGTCAATATAATATATTATACCCCCTAGAAACTCTAAGTTTTGGTATTGGACCCAAAAAGTGCACTTTACATTCTAATTCTTTGTTGAGATGTTGATATCAAAAACTTAAGAGACTTGGGCCCACTTCTAAATCATATTGAACTTTTGGGAATTGAAAACAAAGTTTTTTCATGGGTTTTATGTTTCCCCACCTCTATAAGTGTGTCTCAATTTTATTGGTTCATTCTAAAGCCAAAAAGTAACATCAAATTAGAACTCTGACTTGCTTTAAGTGATAAAATGCAAACCCCAAGGGCCTAGATGAATTTTTGGATTCCCTCGTATATTGGAACACTTTTAAAATGTTGCATGTACTCCATAATTTTTTTTACATGATTGGATCAACATTTAGGAGTAGGGGATACAAAGATGGTGAATTTTCATGTTTTCTTATGCAAATCTCAAACCCCACTTCCACTTAAATGATATTTTAAATGTTATCTTTTCCCTCCAAAACCCTAACTAAAAAATAGATAAATTACATGTCAAGAAAAAAATGAAAAATCCATTTCTCCTCCCATTTGGCCATGAAAACCATATGGATTCCCTACTTTTTCTCAAACTACTTTTACTCATACCTTAAGCTCCCATGGCAAAAAATCCTTAAAATTTTTCACAGTTTCTCTCCATAAAAATGCCTTCAAGCTGATGTAAGATACTAATTTTGTAACAAAATAGTTTTTAATCTTCTCACTTGAATATTGTTACTAGAGAAACCCTTGTTTACCATATTTATGCCAAAAAACTCAAATGCTCATAGCTTGCAAACCCCAAAGCCAAATTCAATGAAACGTTTCCCATGATATCACATTAAAAACACATTGATTTTGATCCATTCATAATTTTATATAGTATAGTAATTCATTTTATGTGAACTTAGGTTAATTTTTTAACCCACAATGCATCCAAAACTTTTTTCCCATTTCCTACCATTTCTAAGCAGAGATCTTCATGAAAATTGGAACATCCTTTATTCTTGTAAACACATTCAAATGGATAACGTATCATTTTACTTGTATAATTATTTATTTCATGTTGATATATTCAAGGTTGTAGCTGAAAACCTCATTAAAACCTCAATTTGTGCCCAGAACAACAGAAATGGTTTTGCTCTTTCCCAATGACTTAGTAGGTCAAATTGGCTAAAATTTGGAGAAAGTGTTATTCTTAAAATAACCTTTCATTTGATCCATATCTTGCATGATTATGGGGATTATTTTTTTAGATATGGATGACTTAGTTTTTCATAGTATTTTCCCCTCTCCATTAGAATTTGTACTTTCCTGTTGATCCCAATGAGAGAATTGTCTCAAAATTGGATCATCACTTCTTCTCTCAAGAAACTTTCAAAAAAAATCCATCCATTATTGATTTTTACTAGTACTTCGTACATGATGACCGCATCCATGTTTCATCCAAAAGCATCATCAAGGACCATTAAAAACATGTGGACATGGAGCAAAATTCATTTTCTAACCTGAATCAGATAGTACAAGAAAATTTTTGAGCATGAAACATATAATTAAACCAATTGAATGCTTATATGATGAAAACCATGGTTCTAGTGTATCCTCGATCACCTTACCCTCCTCCATTTAGGAGAAATAATAGGAAGTAATCATATTATTCAAGAATACATTTTCCACTTGGTCAATTCTTAATTCCATCTCACAAAAAGGAAGTTTTTCCATTCATAGGATTGTTATGTTTCCATTGAGAATTCTTGGAAATATTTGATACTTAATTCAAGAGATAATATGGTGCAATTTTTTTGGGTAAAGGATGATGTGAGTGCATACATCCTAATGATTACAAGATAAGTGTTTTCTCATGTGGGAGACAAGATATCATGTTTTGTGATAAAGAGTTGATCTATGTATCCTACCATTTCTAGCATAGATGAAGAGTTAAAGGAGATATTTTGATGCATGAACAACTATGATCATTCCAGATAAGATGTGGAGCATAATTTATAAGTCAAATAAAATATGTGCTCTGGTCATAGAAGTAGTAAAGGAAGATCCTATTTAGCTGCAACTTTCATCTCCACAATGAGGGAAGAGAAGAACTTCATCCTAGATCACATTCTTTTTATCACAATTTCTATCTATTATTTTATCTCTCTAACATTCTATTTCTCCTTTGAGAAATAAATTTTGTAAAAGTGACTTAAGTCACTTAAATTTTCTATTTCTGCATTGATATTGCACTTTAAGTTGAAAATTCAAGTGGGAATGAGAAGATTCACTTGTTTTGGCTATACATTGAAATTATCTCTCCAATCCAAGGGATCATATTTTTCTCTCTCTAGCAATATGTATTCTTCTATTTTTTACATTGATATGTTCCTTCATTCTTATCTTATCACATAGCTAAGCATATTCTATCATTTGTAATAAGTTGAAGGACTTTTTGCCATATTTGTGGAATGAATATCTCTTGATAAGGATTTGTATTTATCTTGCATTATTTGTTTCATTATCTTACTATGATGTTGTCTTGTACTTGCCTATTTCCTTCAATTGAAAATGGAATAATCTCTAATTTGTAGTTAATGGAATTTGAATTCAGATCATTATTACAATTTTCCTTCTCATTTCTCTCTTCCCTTACCTAAAAATTTTCTCCTCATCTAGTCTATCATTATAGTCACAACAAGGGTGTTTCTACACATTCCCCAACCTCTTACCACCACAAATATTATTCTACTGTACATAGTTTCCATCTTTCAATAAATGGGAGCCTCCCCATTCCCAAGAGGAGGGACTTTATCCCATGAGCATTGATGAAATTGCATATTTTGTCCCCTAACAAAATTCTTCACCAACAAAATGTTATTCATACATCTACCCACAGTAACCAAAAGTCTAAAATTTATGTGGGATGTAACAATGAACACATTAAAAATAAGTCCCAAATATAAAATAACCTATTTCATTTAGAGGTTCATGTGTACAACATTTTTAATAAACCTTCTTTGGGAAATAATTCCACATTGACTTATATGTCAACCTCCATCAAATACAAACTATGTAAACTTGTCCAAATTTTAAACCCCCTTTAGTAACTCATATTGCATGACCTCAACAACACATTTGGGTTAGTTTTCTCTCTTGCTTTCACGTTACCAAATATTTTTTGGTAAAATTCGACCTTAATCCTAAATTAGTGTATTTATCTAGTTTTCCTCAATTTTCACTTCATTTGGATTTTTTATAGATCCACTAATCTTATAAGCTTCTTATATCACTCAGTAATGCAATTGTTGGAACATAATGATTAAGTGGTCTAAACAACCCTTAATTAATATGGGTCCATCGCTATTATATAGGTTAAATTTTTAATAATATGAAATACTTTTCTATTATTAAATATTCATAGATAGGTAATATACATTATGTAAGTATTTAATAATGTAAATCATTTATGT
This sequence comes from Taxus chinensis, assembly GCA_019776745.2. Classification (NCBI taxonomy): domain Eukaryota; kingdom Viridiplantae; phylum Streptophyta; class Pinopsida; order Cupressales; family Taxaceae; genus Taxus; species Taxus chinensis. The sequence goes on along the minus strand of CM034151.1, from coordinate 286,734,578 downwards.
TTCTATTTATTAAATAAACTCACCTAGGTATATGTGTCAACCATTTTAGGTTGAAAAGGTGGGTCGGGAGACATACTCGATCACCTTATATAAAAAGGATTTTAGGTCCTTATTTGATATATTCGGGAAATATATCAAAGGTGTGCAAATCAAGTGATCTGGTTTTACCCTTGGTAAATAGGGATTCAAAGGAGGAGGTGATCTTATTGGATGTAAAATAAGTTCTTTGAAGTAAAGGGTTATTTTCAAAGTTGTTTTTTACCCTATTGGGGTTTTCCATTATAAATATTGTGTCACCTTATTTATTTATTTCCTGTAAGTATTTATTTATTTATTTATGTTATGATGTAATGTTTATTTAAATATTTATTGTAACATTATGTAATATGTAAGTTGATTAAATCCATATTTATTAGAATCCTCAAATTCTAACAACAACTTTTGTCTTGAATACTTAATTTAATAATTATTTTATTAATTCAAAAACAACTATATTTTTACCCCTGAGTTAGAAAAAGTGAATAAATGTTCATAGGTGATTTTGTGCTTCGAGGTCCCTATAGACATCTACTTTAGTACAGAGCTAGTTATTAGTTGTAAAATTACATTGTTCTAGGGTTATTTAATTTTTATTATTAGTCCAAGTTATGATCTTATTAGATTGTTTTGTCTCATGTTCCCCATTTATCTCTCTCATTTAATTTTTTATCTCCTTTTTTCATTTTGTTATTGTTCTCCTCCATAATCATATAGCTACATATATGGGTCCAAATTAACTATATATGTACGTTTATGGTTTCCTCAAACTATAACTATAGGGTTTTCGGGATTTTCTTTATGGACCCTTTTGATTCTTCTTTGGGTACCTAGGGGTTCTAAGGAATTATTTAATTTTTTTAACGCTTTATGTGTTAGAATGCACATCAAAAATGTCTTCATTTGAATTTGAGAATTTTGTAGATATATAGGCGCATTAGTACATTTGATAGATGATTAAGAAACTGAAAAATAATAGATTTTTTGTATCAAAAAAAAAATATACAACATTTATAGTATACATTCAATCATTTACATAAATAAAAATAACGTCTAGCATTTATTGTGTGTTTCATCAATAATTCATTATTGTATTAAAACTAATTAGGGTTGTGTAATTACATGACATAAGACTTCTTGTTGAACATTGCATTATACTTAGTGATTTTGCTTCAAATAATTGTATGACTCTTGGGGTTCTAATAATAGTGGAGGGATAACACATGAAACTAAAAAATATATTTGTTTTATATTGTGTTCTTGCAAGGTGTTGCTAAGAAGATAATTTCTGATAGATATGTGCATAATTATGGAAAAACGAGTGAGATTTTATTACCCCTAAAATTGGTTTAAAAACTCGCCAAATAAAAAAAAGTTGATAGTTATCATAACCATGCACTAACAATCATGGGAGATTAATATAATGGTTTTAACAAATGTACTCTACTTGTGTTGATTATTTGGGGTCTTATTTGTCTCATTGTCTAGACCTTCTCTTCATTGTTTGTTTCTGACGATTTTTCCCTAATTTATTTACTGTATCATTTCATCTATTTGTACTTTGGGAATAATCATTTATAAAATGAAATTTAATTCATTTGTTTTAGATTTAATAAGATTTGATAGCAATGTTTATGGGAATATGTGTTACATTTTGAATTAAAGACCATTTTCTCATAAAATACTTTTGTGGCTCTATAATTTCTTGCATGCTTGATATCCTTTTAGGTTAAATATTGTTTCCTGTGTAATATATTTTATTGTTATAGGGTTTGTTCCATTTTATTTATTTCAAATATATTATCCCTAATTATTTTTTCTTATATTGATTGCATATTAATTAAACCCTATAATATCCTTATGTCATATATGTTTTATATCATGCAAATAAACTAGACACTACCCCCTGTAGACACTAGTTTTTCGACACCACTAGGTGACCTACCCACATAGCTCATAGACATAAATAAATCACTATATCTCAGTCCTAATTCATATTGTACCCCCGTAACACCTATTTACTCCCTTAAATATTCACTTACCTCCTCCTAAACCTCCTAAACCACCTAAACCCATTTTATCCTAGTAAGGCCAAACCATCATAACCTCCCTAACACACTCTTATTCAACTTATTTTCATCCCAAACCCAAAACTCACCATTTTGGAGGTGGTTTCAACAAATTTCAAGTGATTTTCCCCCACTTTTCCTAGATCACCAGCGACTACCAAAATAGTCGGCAATTCTATATAAACCCACCAACTTCCCTATATGGGGCCATGTGCATTATATCGACATTCTACCACTTTGGAGACGGAAATGACATCACTCCCGGCATCTCAACACATTGTGAACCCATACCAAACCCTTAGAGAGTTCATACTATCACAAGGCCTCTCTACAAAATTGATCATCTACATTTTATATCAAAGACAATGTACTCTTCTCTCTTCACATTCCTTGCTCATTTACGCATCTTTTTTAGTAGCAATCAAATTGTTAAATCATTCAATCAAGATAAAATCTATATTTTATTAAAAATCAATACATTACACAATAATATCCATTGATTCCCTTGAATTTCCAATCATTACCCTAAATTTCCAGTGACTACCCTAAATTACTAGTGATTCTTGCTTATTAGCCCTGTTATTATACATTGCATGCTTTTAATCTGTTTTATAATTTTTTTCTACTATTTTTTTTGTTCCAAGTTTCCTTTAACTATAGATGACCATTCTAGGTGAATCACATCCAATCACTATCATTTAAAATATCTCGATTGTCTCTCAACCCTTTGTCTAAGATTAGTTTGACATCACACGCGAGTTGACTCTTTGCGCCATCATCTTGACACTGAATCTAGATGACATTGAGGATCAACAAGAGATCATCCAAGAAGAACAAGATATTGTCAAGAAAGAGTGGATTGAGTACTTCACTGATATTTATCATGCCACAGACCTTTCTTGGGCCATCTATTATGTAGAGCAAGATCTTCTTATCCCTGTGGAAGCTTGATTTATTTTATCATTTCATTATCTAAATATCATAGCTTTAGTCACATTTTATGTTTCATTATGTATCAATCAATTTTCTAAAAAAGAGTTGATACCCATCAAAAGAATCCCTTTGGTTCCTAGGATTGGCCTTTCCCAAGCAAATAATTCATATTATTTAACATTTCTCTTGTCAAGTTATTTGTTTGTGTGTAGGCTCTCTTGCCCCTTGGAAGCACTTGTTTGTACCCATACATCTCGATGTTAGTCGACACGGGTATCAAAAAAATCTATTATTTTCTAAGTTTTGGTGATTTTTTCCATGTAATAAAGTGAATTAAAATCCACCTAAAACATTATGGCACACTCAGTTAGTCCTTAGTCCCTGTTTTCAATTAAATTTTATGTTTTCATAGTAAAATATATTTCTTGTTTCATTTCTCACTAATTTTTTTGGTGTCGAGTCCTCTGATGGCTTTCCCAAAAATGTGTAAAATATCTTTAAAAAAGGAGTACTTAGCGAACACAAGTATAGATTTTATTTTTATTTCATTCTTCTTACATCATTCCATCTTGTGTGTTTTTTATTTATTGAAATCAACTTTTTCTTTTTGGTCTTTAAAAGAATCGTCATTCTTACATGTTCATCTATCTTAAATAGGGGTTACAACTCTACATTCACAATCTCCCTTTACACATAGATAAATCACATTACAAATCAAATTTTCATTTGAAAACACTTCCTTCCAGGTCTACCTACTTGGATTTCATCACTAAGGGGGGAACCAACTTGATGTTTTGGTTGAGTATAAACAATTGGTGGGCAGTATACCAGCTAAGCACCTAACACCCTTATCACTACAAGACTGTGAAGTAAGGGGGTAGACCTAAATATCACACCTTGTACCAACACCAACACAAATTCTAGCCTCTTGTACCTTTGGTTATATTGAGGACTCCAGCCTTAAGCACACCTGAAACCATCCTTAACAGACCTGATTCTTAGTACCCTTTATCAACCATCTTTTTTTCACACATTTTAACTTAAATCAAGATAATTAGACTTTCTTATTGATTATGTGATTGTCATATTAATTAAACATCCTCCCATCATTATCTATTTTTTATTTCATGGTTTTGACTAGATAATAACCTCATATTTAGAATACCATAGACATGTATAATCCATTGCAATAATATCTCAAATCAAGCTAAGATCCTTCATGTTCCCCTAGTGTATAATCAGATACATCCAAAAATACCTATGAAACCCTTCCACAACACTTTCACACTAGAGATCTAGTATTTTAAGAACTTCTAGACACCAGTCTAATTTGCCTTCTTTATGAATACTTCCTTGCAAAAAAAATTCTTTTTTCACCAAATATTATTTTTTCTAATTTCACAACAATTGCCTAGGTACCAAAATTTTCTTCATATTTCAGATTTCAAGTTTCGGGAATCAATTTGCAATTTGAATGCAAATTGCTTCCCAAAACCTGAAACCCAAAATATAAAAGGAGTTAGACCATTTTTAGAATTGGGGGTTAAATTGCAATTTGCATGCAAATTGCAAGTTAAGTCCCAAAACCCAACCCCCTAAATGCATTTTTGGTTTCCAAACCCAATTGTAACTTTAATTGTAAAGTTGCACTCGATTTCTAAAACCCAACTTCCAACCAAGCTAGACCATTTCGAGTTTCGAAACCCAATTTGTGATTTACATGAAAATTGCAAGTCAACTTCCAAAACCTTAAATACAAAGGGATGAATCTTTTTTCAAGGTTTTGGGTTTGATATTAAAGACTACATGTAATTTGTATATTGAGTTCCAAAACCCAAAACCTAACAGATTTACAAAAAGGGAACTGAGTTCTGATGCCGAGTTAGAGAATTTAATGCCACCTACCCACACATATCACCTATGTGGTAATTAATTCACCCTTTTCTATTTAAAATCATGTTTTTACATGTCATTTTCACCTAACAATTTATACACTGACTTACTGATGCTCCCTTAACTTCTGAACGTACCCCTAGAGTGGATTTTTGAGCATTTTTTGTGATTTTCTCTTCAACCCATTTGATATTTTGGAAATTTTTGATGATTTCATTATCTTGTAAGATTTTTCATTGTAATTTTGGGGCATTATTTACCCATTTTTTTACATGGCATGATGGGTGATCTTGTTGGTTCTGTTTTTGGTTTATTTATAGGGTTTTCTTCCTTTTATCTTTGGTTTAATATCCCCTTTCTATTTTTCCTTCACTTGTGTTTTCAGTGAAGCCTGGGCTTTAAAATATCAATTCCTTGACAAACAAAGGATTTTTCATCATCAATCATCATATATGTAGTTTAGAGTTGTAAAACAAGACATGAATTCTGTCAGAGACAAAATCAGAAGACAATAGGTGTAAAATAAGATTCAACCTCTTCCGTAATTCAAATCAAAATTTCATGCTTGCAAAATAAGTAACAACTTCTGCTCGGACCATTTCAGGTATTGAAGTTTGAAAAATAGGTCTTCACTTCTGAATTAGGATTTGAGGCTTGTAAAACAAGGGTCAAATTCTGTCAGAACTTTGAGGCTACAAAATAAACCCTGACTTCCACCCGTGATTTTTAGAGGTTCTTAGTTTCTTTTCAAATTCCTACTTCTGCCCTAAATTTCAAAGGCCTTTGCATGTTTTTCATATGTTCTTCCCAAATTAAATGTTTGAATCATCATCAAAAGAAAGGTGAAGATGATATATAGTTTCCAATGGGTGGATCCTCCTTCTAGCATCACATCAGAGATTGAAAATATCAAAGATACTGATCTCAACCACATCAATTTACTAGAGTTTTTAGGTAGAGTTAGAACCCCATCCAAGCCTTCTTGGATCAAAAGCACTTATGAAAATGGACTTTCCCTAGCTGCCACTTTTCCACCTTTAATGCAATGTACTAAATTTATACTCACATATGCAACACATTATGATGGAGACTCTCGAACAGTGAATATGATGATGGGACAATTATAATCAAATTGAATAATGACTACTTTGAGTATTTTCTAAAACTTCTTGATGTCAAAGGATATGCATCAATTTCTCCCAGTTGTGCTCTCCAACACTAGCAGGAAAATTATGATGCTTGTGCTAAGATACTTAATAAGAGTTATTTTTCGAATCCTAGGTCTTCAATAACTAGATTCCCTAATACCATCACTTGCTTAGATTTCATACAAGAGGTGAACAATATAATCATGGTACTGAGTAGAGTTACAAGCCTCCCATCTTCGAAGGATTTGCAAGAATTGATGTATTTATACATTTCTACTATTTGTAATAATTATAATCTCATTCGATTAATAGAGCACATCAACGATGGCATACACACTCAAATGTTAGAATTCCAAACCACGAGAAAATTTTATATGACTTATTATCTGGTGTATTCCGTGACTAGAATGAGAAATTATTAGGATTGAAACCCATGGGGGAAAAGAATGCATCAAAAATTTATGAATTTTATCCTCAATTAATGATGAAATAAGGGTTGAGCCACTTCTTGAGAGTAAATGATGCCTTTTTCTTTTCTCTCATATGTATCTTTAATAAATAAATCTATAACCAAAGGATATCAAATAGTGCTTGGAATGTAGTAAGGACTAGGGGATGCATTTTACTATAATTACCAACCTTTACATATCTCAAAGTGGGAGGATTTTTAGGTGATCCTTGCAAACTACGAGGTTTTCCATGGATAAGTGGGTATTGATGGAGTTAGTTTGAAAATTTCTACATCTCCACTAGATTCAATAAAGTAGGCACAAGGCAGGATTCCAATTCTCGGTAACTTTGGGTTGATACATTTGCACATTCTCATATAAAGTGAAAAATGTCAAAGGTGAGATGTAGAAGATGACGATAAAGACCTATCACCCATGAGTTATCTTTGATTATTGGAGTGTATTCGGTGGACTTGGACCAACTAGTGTCCACATACCATAGTTTGAGGATATTTGGATAAATTACAGAGATGAAATTACAGTACGGGAAAGGGACTATCATAGGTTGACTCTTGACGAGGTAGCTACTAGCTAGATATGGAATAGTGTATGTACCCAAAGGCATCCGTGATGATGTAGAAGTATTGGATCAAATATATGAGCAAAAATTTTTGTAGTATCAACCACTACCATGGATAAATTGGCCAATTCATGAGTGCACGAGTTCTAGAGAACGTGCAAGCCATATTCTCAATTAGAGTAACCAATGGTTGATGTCATTGGGAATTACACCAAAGGTGTAAAATAAGTTCCCTATTACAATAACATAGGTACAACCAGTGGTGGGCCACCCCACTTATTCAAAAGGAGGGAAATCCACTCCCAAGCCTCATAAAATAAAAATTATGTGTAAGGGGTATGTTTCTTCTTCTAAAGTTCCTTCCACAAAAGTCATTGATCTATGTAATTACCCACCATCCACCAATTCAAGAATTACAGTCACCTCCTCCTCCTTCCCAATTTTCATCTCCCCCATCTCCTCCACTTTTGACTCTTCCTTTTCCCACCTCTTCCATTTCTTCTCCTCCCATTTCCCCTACTCACATCACCTCATCTCCTAACATGGCTCAAGTCTTTTCCACACTTCTTTCTCTCTCATCTGGGGATGTTTTAGCTCTAGGTTCTATTATCCAAAATAAGCCCCTTGCTTATGTTTTGGCCAACTCCCCTTCATCCCTTCCTTCCTTGTGCCTCAGTCAGAATTTTTTATCTTTTAGGCACTCAAAATGTTCTTGAAATGTTTTCATTGGATAGAGAATCTTCTCATCTTTCCTGAATGGTAAATTTTTCCTTCTGACTCATATTTTTCAAGTTATGGCTCGGTGGAGTTTTCGAGGGAAATTTTAACTAAGGAGGTCCGCCAACCAATCAGAGAGAGCCACGTCAGCGGCAGAATGGCGGGTTGGTTGGGGGGACTTAGAAACTTTTGCCAAAGTACTGGTGGGGTGCACAAAGGAATTTTTTGGCTCGAAGGACCGCCATCCAATAGGAGGAGGCCACGTGTCCTTGGGGTCGTCGGAGTTCAGCTCGGTAGAGAGAAGTTGGAAAATTTTCTAAGGTTGGTGCAAAAGGGATATCTCAGCCCGAAGGCCTACCAATGAATCATAATGTGCCATGTGTCCTTAGGACATCAGAGGGTAGAGGCATGCAAGGAAATCCACCCCTTTTGCCAAAATAGGGAAAACTATTGAATGGAAGCCCGCACACAATGACCTGTACTAATCTGAGGATGCCACGTGTCTATGTGGCTAGCAAAATTTTAAGGGTGGGTGCGACTGAACTAATTTGGAGTTCAGGCCTGAGCCAATTAGAACACACCATGTGTCCCATTCAGGGTAGTGGTTAGCAGCGATGAAAATTTTGGGAGTAGAGGCCCACCAGCCAATACGAAGGTGACACGTGGCAGTGGGGTTTCGGGTCGGTGGAGATTTTTTAGAAAAAATTCCAAAGACCAAAAAGGCGTAAAAAGGTAAGGGGAAGGCCCGTGACCAATAAAAATATGCCACATGGCATTGAAACTTTGGGGGGTGGAGCTTTTTGGGGAAATTTTCCCAAAATCAAGAAGAGGGAAAATTTTAAACTTTGGGCTCACCAAGGTTCAAATTTGCCCTAGTTTTGCCCTAAATCTTCAAAAGGGCATAACTTTTGATCCAGAGCTTGGATTTTCACATTCTTGGTGTCAATAGAAAGATGTAAAAATATCTACACAATGAAAGGTTAAATTTTATGTTTTGATAAATTTTGGAGAGAGAAAAATGAAAAACACCTTTGGCATAGGAAGGAGGACATAACTGACTTTTCAACCACCATTTTTAATGAAGCATGTCTTGCATTCTCTCCCAGCATGGTCAAAAACATCGGGGAATGAACTCTTGAGGGTGTCCATGTTGTTTTAATGCAATTTGGTTAGTGGTTGAAGCATCCTTCATGCTTTCCCGTGTTTTCTTCTTCCTGGGCTCAAATTTTCATTGTTAAAAGCCAGTATTGGCTCATTTTGTAAGGGTTGGACATTTTCATTTTTTGTAGGCTCCCTTCTTCACCCTAAAAAGTGGTTTTGTGGAATATCAGACCTCTTCCAGGACTGCAACATGTTGCTGCCTCTCTGCTATTGTAATGCATGTATTTTTTATATTGGAAATGATAATGCAAGCTATGTGAATGAGTTTCAGTCATCTTCTTGTGTTGTTTGATTCATTTCTAGTCTTTCATTACACTTTAGCAGCCTGTGCATGATGGTTTTTTTTGCATTTTGGTGATCTATGTCAATTTGTAGAAGTAATGTTCACCACTCCTTTAATGTGTCACCTTATTAGTCTTAGTTTCATTTCTTTTTGCATTTTGTATCTATGTCCCCTAATCAGAATGGCACAACCTAGCCCTTATGTCAACTTCACTGGCAGTAACCCAATTGCTCTCAATGCACAAAATCTAGTTCCAGTTGCAGCATTGAAGAACATTCCATACTTCAATGGAGAAAATTAGACCACTCCTGGTGATCATGTTAAAGACATTGCTAATGTGTGTACAATCCATGAGATTGTTGAGATGCAAATTACTGTCAAGTTGTTGGCATCTTTATTCAAAGGGAAAGCCTTGTAATGGGTTAGGAGCCTTACAGAAAGCTCTATCCAAAATTGGAATCAGTTATGCATAGCTCTCTATGACTAGTTTAGAGAAAAAGGAGATAATTTGTCTCTACTAGAACAATTGACAACTATCAAGAGAGGTCCCAATGAGCAGCTGACAGACTTCAACTTCATATTTCAAAGGACTTGGGATAGAATTCCAGTGGCAGTAAGGCCAATAGCTGAAGGTGTTTTTCTATACTATCTCAAAGCTTTAAATTCTGATATTTCCATGTTAATTCAATCCATGGGAGGTACAACTATACCTGTAGCTTATAGCATTACCATTAGAGCTGAAAATTGTCTAATTCAAGCTGGTAAGCTGGATCCTAGGCCTCCCATGCCCTTGTATCCAAATTTAGAAAATTTAGGCACTAGTCAAGCACCTACCATAGCTCCTATTCCCACTCCTAGAAATCAGAGTTCAAGTGATACTTCTACTTCATCCTCTAGTGCTTCAAATGAGCTTCAAGAGGTCATGAAACAATTGTAAAATTTAGGCAATGAGATGGTTACACTCAAGAGGCAGCAGGCCCAAAGTTTTAGACCTTCTTATTAGCCTTAATATTAACCTAATAGGCAACCATATCAGCCTAATAGGCCACCCAATCCAGCTATAAATCAAAATCAAACAAGGCCTCCTGCCAATAGACCATTTCAGCCCTATAATCCCAATGTTGCATTTGCCTCTAAAGCCTTGGTGCCAGTGCAAAATAATGTGGCTCAAGAGTATGATTGGTTTTTCCCGTGCAATGAACCTCATAACCAATCTATGTGCTTCAATGGTGCTTTGAACCAAGCCTTGATGGTGAAAAAAACTGGTGTAGAGGGTGAGGTGAGACAGGAAGCAAACCAACAACAAGAAACATCCCAGCAAAATGCAGCTCCAAACGAGACTACACTAGTGAATTAGTAGGCTGAGGATTTTTGTGGCATGAATCAAGCAATGTCTCAGAATGTAGTAGCCAATACAAGGTCAAAAAAGAGGAATATTGATGAGGGGCAGTCATTGGCTCCAGGTGATCCACAACCTTCCATCAATTTCCAAAGGGTTGGTAAGAAAAATGCAGTTCTAAACATGCAAGGGCAGCCCAAGCCACCTTCTAAGTCAGCTCAAATACTAGTTGTTACAGCCCACGTGCAAGAAAAGATTGTGCAGACCAAGGGGCAACAAAGAGATGTTTCATATCCATTTAGCATCTTTGACCAGATGAGGAGGACAAATGTGAATATATCAATGTGGGAATCACTATCCATCCCAGGCCAAAGAGATCTCCTATAAGCTGCCATGGAGAATTGGTCAAATTCAAATCAGCAAGCTCATGTGCAAGAGAATGTACTCACAAATGCTGCTCAGTCTGAGGTGAATCATGGAGGACAACAAGGTAAAGTTTTGAAGCCTCCTCCATTCTATGTTTCATTGATAATTGGGGATAAGTTGGTGCACAATTGTATGATTGATTCTGGGGCAAGTAGTTTTGTAATGCCCAAGCAAATAGCTGATCAGTTGGGTCTCCAATATGAAGTCATATCCAAAGGGGTAGTGCAGCTGAATGGGACAGAAGTATCAACAGTGGGAGTGATTAAAGATTTAAATCTTACCTTGCATGCATGCCCCAATGTTACTGTTTTATAAGATGTGTCAGTGATAGATTTTCCACCACTCTTTGCCTTATGCTTGTCAAGGGACTTCACAGCTAAAATTAGAGGCTACTTATTTGCTAATTGGTCACACATGTTGTTTAGAAAAAGATATGGAACTAAAGCCACAATCAGATCTGAACCTATTACAAACTTTCACATTTAGCCTCATACTCCAAGCCAAATCAATGCCAATTGTTTAGCATTTGATCAAGAGGATTACCCAAGCACAGATGAAGCTGACACCAAATTTGGGAGTATCCCATATTTGACTCTTGATGAATGGGAAAGCAAGGTACATGCTTTTGATCCCTACCAAGAAATAGAAGAATCTAAGCTAGGAGTCTATTGCATACATGAATAAAATCAGCCTATGTGTAGCATCACCAAATTAGACCATAAGGATGACAATGAGGTATGGAAGTTATTCTTTGATGGATCAAGAAGTAAACAAGGTGCAGGAGGGGGAGCCATGCTTGTTTCTCCTCAAGGCATTAAGTATTATTCAGCTTTTAGGTTTTATTTTGCATTCTCTAACAACACTACTAAATATGAAGCTTTGGTACAAGGATTGCATTGGTTAATTAAAAGAGGTATAAAAAATCTACAAGTCTTTGGTGATAGCGAGCTTATTTTTAATCAAGTTAGGGGACAACATGCTGCCAAAAATGATCTACTCAAGTGTTACAAAAATAAGGTGTGGGACCTCATTAAATATTTTGAGAGCTTTAACATCAATTTCCATCCCTAGGAAAGAAAACCAAGCTGCTGACAGGCTTGTAGCAGTTGGGGCAGCCTTTGATGTTGTTGAAAGCATCAAAAAAGATAAAGTACAGCCAAACATTTATGTGATTGTAAGGCCTTCAATGCCAGAAAATAATGTAAGTTTGTAAGTGTTTGAAAATGATCAACAAATCATCAATTTCTTGCAAGAGGAAGCTAAGTTCTCAACCAAAAATCAAGAAAAAATAGAACAACAGTATGGTGATCAGGTGGTATAGCTGAGAACCAACAAACTACCAAAGGGACTTGTCATATTGGAGTCCATTTTTAATCTTAGTGATCAATTTAGGAAGGAGAAGGCAAATCTACAAGTCAAGGGAGAAGATTCAGTGCCCATCTTGATTGGGGAAGACAAGTCACTTCAAATTGGTAAAGTGACAACTGAGCAAGAAATGTATGAGTTCAAACAAAGGCCAATCAATCCACACATGGAGACTCTCATGAAGAAGGAATTGAATAATTTGATATATGAAAGTATCATATTTCCTATCAAGCATTCTAGTTGGGTAGCAAACTTAGTTCTAGTCAGAAAGAAAAGTGGAGAAATCATATTGTGTGTAGACTTCAGAGACTTGAATAGAGCATCTCTCAAGGATCATTACCAACTTCCTTCTATGGAGCATATTTTGCAAGTTGTTGCTGGCTCTGAGAGGTTTTCATTGCTAGATGGTTACTTAGGGTACAATTAGATCATGGTAAAGGAAGAGGATCAGTTCAAGACAACTTTCACCACCAAATGGGGAACTTATGCATATAGAAAAATGCCATTTGGGTTGTCCAATGCTGGAGCTACCTTACAAAGGGCAATGGACATAGCATTCAAGGGGTTGATCAACAAGATGGTGCTGATATATCTAGATGATATCACTATTTTTTCTAAAATTTTAGCAGATCATCTCTTCTATTTGAGACAAGTGCTCCAAAGATGTAGAAGATTTGGGGTATCCTTAAATCCCAAAAAATGTATTTTTATAGCTCATGAAGGAAAGCTCCTTGGCCACATTTTTTCCAAAAGAGGATTGGCAATTGATCCAGAGAGGGTTGAGGCAATAAAATCCCTGCCATTACCAATTCATAAGAAATCCCTCCAAAGTTTCTTGGGAAGAATCAATTTTGTTCGGAGGTTTGTGCCAGATTTTGCAGCCCTTGTCAAGCCAATAACTATGATGTTGAAGAAAAGCATGGCTTTCAAATGGACAATAGAAGGTAAGGCAAGTTTTGGGGCAATCAAAGAGGCTATCTCACAAGCTCCAACTCTCATTAACCCGGATTTCTCAAAGGATTTTATCCTTTATGCATTTGGAGGTGATGATACAATCTCTGCAATTTTATTACAACAGAACAAAGAAAAGGCAAAACATCCCATTGCTTTCTTTAGCCAAAGCCTAGAAGACTATGACGTGAGATATTCTTTCATTGAGAAGAAAGTTCTTGCAGTGATTAAGAGCTTGAAGAAATTTAAGCATCTAGTTTCAAACAACAAGGTTCAACTGCTGGTTTCTCATGTGGGAGTTAAAGACTTTCTCCTCAACAAGGATTTAAATGAAAAACGTGCAGGGTGGATTACTCATGTCATGGAGTATGAAATTGAGATCAAAGTCACCAAGCTGGTCCGAGGAAAGGGATTATGTGAATAGCTAATCTTGAGAAAATCAATGGAAGCAAGCAATGAGAAGGATGTTGTTTTGGTGCTGCAAAACAACGAAGAACAATGAAATGTTCAAGAAGAAAATGATGGTGTCCTCACTCCTTGTTGGACCCAAGACATAATGCACTTCCTACACATAGGCCTATGCCCTCTAGAGATGAAAAAAACTAAGAGAAGACATTTCAGATTGCAAGTTGTCCCATATGCACTTGTTGATGGTGTTTTGTTCAAGAAAGATGTAAATGGAGTGTTGCTAAGATGCATTGAGACAAACCAAATCAATAGAACCTTGGAAGAGTTCCATGGTGGGACAGCTAGCAGTCATTTTGCACCAAGAGTGATAGCCCTCAAGATCATGAAGGCTAGTTATTATTGGCCCAAGGTATTTAGTGATTGTTATGCATGGATAAAGAGGTGCAAAAAATGTGCACTCTTCATAGGCAAGGAGAAGTTAGCAGCCCTTCCATTGCACCCAATATCAGTTGACCAACCATTCATGCAATGGGGTTTGGACTTCATTGGAGTCATTAATCCAAACTCAAGCCAAGGACATAAGTGGATTCTCATAGCCACAGATTACTTCACCAAATGGACTGAGGCAGTGGCACTTAAGGAAGCAAATGAATCTAGCATTCTAGACTTCTATGAAGGGATAGTAACCAGATTTGGTATACCTACCACTATACTATCGGATAATGATTTGGCATTCATAGGATCAAAGGTAACAAAATGGGGTGTTAAGAATGGGATCTATTTGAACACTTCTTCAAATTATTACCCTCAAGGTAATGGCCAAGCTAAGTCTACAAACAAGAACATGTTAAGGATCATCAAGAGGACTCTTGATGAAAATCAGAGGACTTTGCATACTAAATTGAAATCAGCCCTATGGGCTGATAGGATCACTCCCAAGAGATCCACAGGTAATTCTTCATTCAAGCTTGTTTATGGAAGAGAAGTAATTTTTCCCATGTCACTTGAGTTGCCAATGTTGGAACTCATGAAGCAATTGTAATTGTTGGAGTTTGAACCCATGGAGGTGAGAAATGCAAAATTGATGGAGCTCTAAGAAATCAGAGAACATGCAGCCCAAGCAATGGAGAAGGATCAAGCCTTGATCAAGAAGACCTTTGATAGGAAAGCTAAGGCTAGAACCTTCCAGATTGGAAATATAGTGTTGAAATGGGATGCAGACCGAGAAAATCCAGGAAGGAATTCAAAGTTTGATGCCAGTTAAAGTGGTCCCTACATGGTCAGAAAGTGTAAGAACAACAATGCATTCCAATTGTCTACATTGGATGGTGAAGAACTGTAGATTCCAGTTAATGGAATCCATCTGAAGCATTGCTACTAGAAGGGAACTCTCCACCTTGTATATATTAGCTTAGATTTCCATTCCTCCAAGTGCTTGTGCACATTGTTTTGTTATAGCTTAGTTTTTACTTTCCCTAAGTTCTTTGGCACAAGCTTGCTATCCCAAACATGTAGTTTTGCAGGTCATGTTCCAGATCAAATGAGGTTCCACTCTCACAATCTTCCTAATTGTAATTTTCTAATCAGTTGGGGGTATCTGAATGAAAATTTGATGACTCCATGCCCAATGGATTGCTTCAGGAAGCTGGTAACTTCATCCAACAGGCAAATGACCCCTCTGAGTTGCCAAAATTGTTATCCAAAATAAGCCCCTTGCTTATTTTTTGGCTAACTCCCCTTCATCCCTTCCTTCCTTGTGCCTCAGTCAGAATTTTTTATCTTTTAGGCACTCAAAATGTTTTGAAATTTTTTTCATTGGATAGAGCATCTTCTCAGCTTTCCAGAATGGTAAAGTTTTCCTTGTAACTCCTTATATTTTTCAAGTTATGGCTCGGCGGAGTTTTGGAGGGAAATTTTCCCTAAGGAGGTCCGCCAACCAATCAGAGAGAGCCACGTCGGTGGCGGAATGGTGGGTTGGCGGGGGGACTTAGAAAATTTTTCCAAAGTATTGGTGGGGCACACAAAGGAATTTTTTGGCCCGAAGCCCCGCCAGCCAATAGGAGGAGGCCACGTGTCCTCAAGGTCGTTGGAGTTTAGCTCAGTGGAGAGAAGTTGGAAAAATTTCTAAGGTTCGCGCAAAATGGATATCTCGGCCCGAAGGCCCGCTAATGAATCATAATGTGCCATGTGTCCTTGGGACATCAAAGGGTGGAGGCATGGAGGGAAATTCACCCTTTTACCAAAATAGGGAAAAATATTGAATGGAAGCCCGCCTGCGATGACCCGCACCAATCTGAGGATGCCATGTGTCTGTGGCCGGAAAATTTTTAAGGGCGGGCGTGACTGAAGCAATTTGGAGTTCAATCCCATGCCAATTGGAACACACCATGTGTCCCATTCAGGGAAGTGGTTAGCAGCAATGAAATTTTTTTGAGTAGAGGCCCACCAGTCAATAGGAAGGTGACACGTGGCAGCGGGGTTTCAGGCCGGCAGAGAATTTTTTGAAAATTTTCCAAAGACCAAAAAGGCATAAAAAGGTAAGGGGAAGATCTCCGACTAATCAAAAGATGCCACATGGCATCATAACTTTGGGTGGTGGAGCTTTTTGGGGAAATTTTCCCAAAATCAAGAAGAGGGAAAATTTTAAACTTCGGGCCCGCCAAGGTTCAAATTTTCCCTAGTTTTGCCCTAAATCTTCAAAAGGGCATAAATTTTGATCCAGAGCTTGGATTTTCACGTTCTTGGTGTCATTGGAAATATGGTAAAATTATCTACAAGATGGAAGGTTCAATTTTATGTTTTGGTAAAGTTTAGAGAGAGAAAAATGAAAAATGTCTCTGACATAGGAAGGAGGATAGAACTGACTTTTCAACCACCATTTTTAATGAAGCATGGCTTGCATTCTCTCCCAGCATGGTCAAAAACATGGGAGAATGAAGTATTAATGGTGCCCATGCTGTTTTAATGCAATTTGGTCAGTGGTTGAAGCATCCTTCATGCTTTCCTACGTTTTCTCCTTCTTGGGCTTGAATTTTCATTGTTAAAAGCAAGTCTTGGCTCATTTTGTAAGGGTTGGACATTTTCATTTTTTACAGGCTCCCTTCTTCACCCTAAAAAGTGGTTTTTTGGAATATCATACCTCTTCCAGGACTACAACATGTTTCTACCTCTCTGCTATTGTAATGCATGTATTTTTGATATTGGAAATGACAATGCAAGCTCTGTGAATGAGTTTCAGTCCTCTTCTTGTGTTGTTTGATTCATTTCTAGTCTTTCATTACACTTTAGCAGCCTATGCATGATGGTTTTTGTTGCATTTTGGTGATCTATGTCAATTTGCAGAAGTAATGTTCACCACTCCTTTTGTGTATCACCTTATTAGTCTTAATTTCATTTCTTTTTACATTTTTTATCTCTATCCCCTTGGAATTTAGAGTAGGATCTGAGTTTAAACCTCTACAATTTCCAAGTTATACATTTGATCAAAGGAGTTGAGGAAGAAACCTCTAATCTAGAGATTCTTTTCCCATTTTACAAGTCCCACACTTGGGGAAAAGATTCAATGTTGTGCAATCACACTGGATGTCCATTTGTCAAACTAGAAATCTGATAAACATCCAGAGGGTGCAACTGATTTACACTAACAGGTTCCCCTTTAGGAACTCCCCTTCCTCAACAACTTCTTCCTACCTCCTCTCACACCACCCTTACTATTCCATCCTTCCCTGCAGCTATCCTTTCCATCCCTTCCTCGCTTGTCATTGATTCATTACAACTCCTGATTATTGTAACAACTTCCCTATCATCACCCATCCCATTCACTTCCATAATTTCATTACCAATTTCATTCTATGAACAATTGATTTCATCTTCTTCCACTCCTACATGACTGAGTAGACAAACCCCCAAATAGAATAAGAAGAAGATACCTATTGGAGATGATGTTGATCTCAAAATCTTAAATCTGACTCCCTGGTGCCAAGGAAAGAGACCAATGGTTATTTCTCACCTTTAAGTCAATCAGATAAGGGAAATATTTATTGAAATAACAACCCCAAGTGCTGATAAGTCAAGGGAAGATATCACTACAATGGATTATTAGATTTCTAAGTTCTCTCTAGGATTTTCTACCCATGAAGGTGCCAAACAAGATGTCAAGGTTTCCCTTAGAAACCTTCTAGAAAAATTTGAGAAGGATCATATCACCAAGGATGAGTTTAAGAATAAGGTAGAACAGTTGACAACTATCCTCCACAAAATCACACAACCGACCCATATAACTACCCTTGCAATACTCAAAATATTTGATGATACCTCTTTGTCTATAGTTGGGAAGATTAGACAACAAGGGTAATCACTGGGGGCCTGGATTGAGAGCCAAATCCAAGAGGGTAAACAAGTGATTAAGGATGTTGAGACCTTATATAATGATCTCAAGCTAGAAAAGGAAATGGTTACTAAAATGCATGATATATTAAGGGAAGAATGTGATAATCTTGACTCATATTGGAGGCCTGCAAAGAGGTTTGAAGTTTCAAATCCAATGTAATCCTAGGAGAAGGGATCATTGAAAAATATTTGAAATTATTTAAATACAATAAATCCATGGAGTTCTGTGTCTAGATGTTGCAAGAGGCCATGTCAAATTTGATCAAGGTAAGAAATGAGAGAATTAACATCCTTAATGATATCATAGATGAGTTTTACACTATTCATTGTAGGTTCCAAAATGAAGATCTTGATGTGCTTCTAGTAGATCATATCATTACAAATTTCAAGAGTCTGGTTGAAGAGGATATTGATGCAACTAAGTATTTTGGCCTTGAATCGATCAATAAGCTTGTGACCTATCAAAACATCTTGAGAAAACTCTGAAATATCATAAATCGAGCCAAGAAGTTACCTAAAAAGATGAACCAAACAACCAAATCCCTTGAGGTATTGAATCACTACACATGTGGTCCTGATGATAAATATGTATAGGAAATCATGAAATAATTTTTTAATTATCGGCAGAAATAGGATGGAGAAGAAATAGAGGAAACTAATACAGATCAAGAAAAGGGTGGCACCAATCCTAGCTAATTCTTCACTGCCATTTTCACATAGTATCCATTCATAGTCCACCATTTGAGTTCCAGGTTTGACCTAGTCAAAGTTGCACAACTACTTGGTTATTTTTTGGGATATTGTTTCACAAATGTAAATGCATCCTATTTTTAGTATGTAACAATTATGACAAGTGGTTATGATTTCTCAACATTCTTAATCTATAAATAAGAGGATGCATTATGTAGTAAGGAACTTTTTGATCATTTGTATAAGGGGAATCTTCCATTTCAAGTACCTTTATACAGGCTTAAGCCTCAATATTATATACATAACTGATATTTATCCTTCTTTTACTTCAATGTGTTGTGTATTTCAGTGGTAATTTTATACTCGTGAATATTTCTTTCCTTGTACTTGAATGGTCCATTTTACCATCATATTAAGTCTTTCCTCATTTAACAAGTTTTATGTTGTGATTTATAAAACTTAGTGGTAATAATTTGTGGAATCAAATTGAATCCTTTCTGTTATTGTTAATTTTTATCTTCATATAAATAAATCTATTGTGAGAAAAGGTGAAAAATTGTGCACATTAGTATCTCTCTATTAAATATTTTGTTCTTGTAAAACCTGGTCTTTTGTTCCTTAAACTATTGGTGCATTACTATTTTCAGTTATCTCTCTCCCTTTTTCTCTGAAGAGTTGGAAGGTATAGTTTTTTTTAGTATTGTAGGTTTTGCAGCCTAATATTCAATTAGATGCATGTATTTTAGAAGGAATACATCCTTCTCCAGAGGTTTGTCCTAAGGATTTAAGGTCCCATACCTTGGGGATGTTACCTCATTGCACTAGATCATCTAATGATTCAGTGGGTGCACGATCTACGTGAAAACATGAAATATGATTCTTTGAGGATGGTAAGGTTAAATTATGATCTAAGAAACCCAAACCAAACTCTCCCTTTAAAACTTGTTTTCATCTGTTTTTGCAAGTGAAAAATTCACTGATGAAAACATGAAAACTACACCCTAGTGTCAAAAAATTTGCTTGTAAACCCTCTTAGGAACATCCCTGAATCCATTCTCCCTTTATGCCATGCCTATTCCCATTCTTTCAAGTGTTCCTCTGTGTTGTAAAAAACTTTCTTATGTTTTTTAAATAAGAAAACAAGATCATGGGGTTCTTCTGATGTTGTGCTTCTCGGGAAAAAGTCTTCAGTGAGCCTAGAAGGGCTATTTTTATCCTTTCCAAGACCAGTATGCATCCCCAAGAGAGAATTGAAGGCCCAAATTCATCGAGAGGTGGTATTGTGAAGCTAATAAAATTTTTATAGTGGTTTAGGAATATTTTGAGGTTTAGGAGCAAGTTCAGTGAAAGTAGGTTTATGAAGGTGAAGGAGCTTATAGTTCAAAACAAAACTTGAGCTTCGGGAATTGATTCTGGGATCTCTATAATGAGTTGGAGTTAAAACAAGACACTAATGGAGAGGTGATTTATTTCTATAAATGATGGTGGTTTCATATTTTTCATAATACATAAGGGCTTCTTCCCACAATCTATTTTTAGCATGCACAACCTACAGTCCCAAGAGAAAAGGCTATTTTTAGGGGGTTTCAGGAAGAATCAAAGCATGGGAACCATCCCATATTCTCAAATTGTTGTTTCTAATGAAATTCATATCAAGAAGTTCCCAAAAATACCTCCAGATGTTGTAGAAACGTTTTTGTCAAGCTTCTCTCCAAGGTAAGCTTTTGGGACATAGCCAGAAGTAAAGGTGGACACATGTCCTCACCAGGTGATGGTGAAATTTTGTGTCTTGTCTATCCCATCCCATTGGGGTAGTTAGGAAAATTTTTTTCCCATGCCCAATATAGCCCCTGGGATCATCATATGACCCCAACGAAGCTCAAACTGGTCAATTAAGCCCTTTCTCACCTTTTCATAGCTCTCCCCATCGCACAATCATGAATTGACACTCGTCACTCCCAAGTGAGGGAAAAATTTATTGGACCTATTTTCACATCCCCTTAGGAAAATTGGGACACAAAAGTGTGCCCCATGTTGGAGTTGTCCCTTGATTTACCATATGACCTCAGGAAGGCTTCGTAGGCCAATTTTCATCCCCCTCTCTTCTCCGCCTCCGCAAATCACCATCCACCACTTGTCCTTACCAGGTGAGGGAAAATGTTATTGCACCAAATATACTATCCCCTTAGGATAGTTGGGAGAAAAATACACCCAAGCCTATCCCTTTCCCAGGTCCTCATTGTGACCTAGTTTCAGCCTTAGGAGATTTTCAAGTGATTTTTCTCTCTCCTCCACCATGCAATATCTTCCCGCCACTTTTCAAGCTTAGAAGAGGGAAAATTTTATTGCACCAACCATCCCTTCCCCTTGGGATAGTTGGGACATAAAACATTTCCCAAACCAAGGATGATATAAAATCTAAAATTTGTAAACAAATATAATTGTTGTGTTTCTTCCCTTCACATGGGTGCGAGAAAAGTGCTTCCAAAAAAAGGTATAAAAGCCATTCCAGCTCAATTCCCCTTCAAATTTATTCTAGAAATACATGAAGTATGTTTTAAAACCTCCATTAAACCTACAAATTATTCATACACCATGTAAATTTTCCCTCATAGCATCCATGGTTTCTAGAATGAATATTTTTCACTATCGAACGTAACAAGGTTTGAGATGATTTTCTTCTCCAAAGAACCTCTTTGATATATGAAGCACAATGAATCAATTAATGGATGCCATGGTATCTTCAAACTTGAAACCATCACTAATGAAATTTTCTTTTTGCTTTCCAAGCATTCAAGCAGGTGAAAAACAGTGAAATTTGGAGCACAAGATCACAATGAAGATCCAAATCTAAAAATAATGTTGTTTTCGCAAACCAAGGTCAATTTTTTCACTTAATAAAAATATCATATGATATGCCTCTCCATAGTATAAAAATAGTAATCCCCCAAATTTCAAGTTTGGATCACCCAAAATAGCCAGGAACAGTGTAAAATGAAAGGCAATGCAAACTTGGCAATTTTCCCAAAATAATAGGTCTAGAAAAAGCACAAGCTTAAAAAAGAAAGCGGATAAAAATAGAAATACATCATAAAAATAGGGAAATTGGAATGTTCCAAAAGGTTCAAGAGGTAAAATTCACGAAAAACATGTGATATGTCCTAAAATAGAAGGTCCTGGTCTTACCTGATAAAAATAGAAAGTCTTCATTTTAGGTGTAGAAAGTTGTAGATGGCTCCATTTTCACTTATATTTATAATTTTTTGACCCTTTACATGGATATGGGATGGTATCATATCTCAAATAGAGAAATGAAACCTCAATATGGGTCTTGGAAGCATCACCTCGAGCTAAATTATGTCCAGAAGCAAGGTAGAACATCGTAGGGTGCAACAGGTGGATTAATCATCATCTCTAAGTGAGCTGGTTGATTTGAGATTGGTGAGTTGATTTAAACCAGAAGATAGGTGGTTTGAAATGGTTGAGTTGATTGATCTATCCAAGACAAGTGATATAGGAGTGAGTTAGGAAAGAGCTCACATCTCTCATATCAATAAAAGCAAATTTTGTAATCTTGGAGCACAGTGTGCAGAAAAGGGATGCAAGTATCAAGAGATTTGAGAGTTTTGAATGAAATTTTTGAAATACTCATGAATCATATAGTGATCCTCACTCTCATTGTGAGACCAGGAATGCATCATCATGGGTGAGGTTCATGTTGATCTTGAGCTCACATTGGGAGGTCTTGAAACAATGTTTCTAAACACTCTTTCGGTAGTCCAGATTGTCTATGCATCATGAAAAAGGAGGATATTTTGATCATAGTTAGTAATTTCTTCATCATAATGTTCTTCTTCAACAATTTTAATCAATCCCCTTCCCTTCTTCACTTATCTCCCTTTCTTCTAATTCTTTGTTGTATGAATTGTGGTATTTTGTCATATTCACTTAAGTGATAATATTTACAATTTTTAAAAGTATTCTCTCAAAATTATAAGAGAGATACTAAATTTTTCTCTTCTATGGTAAATTGAAAGGTCACAAGTGGAATAGGAACATGAAGAGTCATGTATGGGGAGATGAAAGGTCAATTCACAAGTTATAAATTGGGATGGCTTCTCCATTCCAAAGGATCCAAAAATGCTAGATTTTGATAGCTTCTATGTTGTAGCAATTGTGGATTATTATTGTTGATCTTTGTATCACTAATGCACATGAAATAAAATATACATTTATTCATTTCCCCTTTTCTTATGTATTTTTCTACTTCTCTCTTTTATGTAATTTGTAAGCAATAGGGTTGGAAAACAACCTTACATCCTTGATAGATGAATTTAAGGAACTGTGTCTTTAATTCATTGGTCCCACTGAGGACATAATTTTTTCCTTCTTCTATATTGAATGATGAACTACTTTGATTATTGGGTACGAACTCTACAATTGACCTATGCAAAACAATAACCTTCCTTTCCTAGTTTCTCTCCTTCACCCCTCATCATTGTAATCTCCTCTCTTGTACCATGTACAAGAACTTTTCCACAGGTTCAATGGAGTGTTCTTGTGTGATCCCAGGCCTATTTAGCCACCCTAGAACAATATATAGGATTATAT
>CM034151.1:286058359-286110887 GCA_019776745.2 Taxus chinensis | reverse complement strand
TTGCATGCGTGTAAATCCATATGCCACATTTTTTGGTGACTCCATTAGGAAAATCAGGAATCATTAACCAGTTTTTGGTTAAATCTTTTTTACTATCCCCTCTGCACAAGCTCCAGTTCTTCAACTGAACCTTGTGCCTGATGAATATTTTCAAGGAGACATTGATGACAACCTTCAAACAATAGCTTGGGATAACTGAAAAAGCTTGCAACAATTTGTGGGTGTTGATAGATTCATTGACAAAGAAATCTACATTGAAAACCTTAGAAGAAGAACACCCGCACTTGTGTCTAGAAGACCTCCTAGACATGTGTTGATTGTCATTCACCGATGTGGCCCTCTCCTATTACATGTAACTCACCTATCTTACAACCAAATATTATTTTTGCAGATACTCAATAAGACATATCATCAGATTTTAGGAGAGCTATTTGGGAAAAGTGCACGGGTAATTATCATTTTCATCTTGCTGCATCAATACTAGATAATGAAGAAGATCAAGTTATGAGAGTTGCTAGAGTCATTCAAGCACAAAGAGATCAAGAAAGAGAGTGAAGAGAAAAGGCTAAGATCTGCTTCAAAAACATGGCCAGTTATCCTTTCACAATAAAGATTTTCAACTGGTTATGGAGAGGGTTTACCATGAGGAGAAACATCCCAGGTCATCAGATCCTGTTTTTGATTTTCAAGGAAAGTTTGGTTTCAAGTTATCTCATCCAAGGAGAAACACGCCCCGTAGATCTGTAAGCCTTACATCAAGTTCTGAAAGAGAAAGCAAGGAAAAAATCGCTACCATTCAAGCACTTTTTCTTTTGCTCAGATTGTTTTGCCTTCGCATACCACCATACCCAAGATGGCAGTTAATGTACCATGGGGAAATGCCATAGGCCCATTGGCCTTACTAGCTTGACATGACCTCCCATGAGGATTGAATGAAGATTCTTCTTCCCAATTCGATGGAGATGGGAAGACCTCAGCTGATGACCACATTTTATTCCTTCTTTGTTTCATGTGCATTTTTCAGTGGAATAGATAATGTTTTTATTTCCTCTTTTCGGTGAACATTACAAGATGTTACCGCAGATTGGTTTCATCATCTTCCAAATGGATGCATTACAAACTAAAATGATATGAAAACTAGGTTTGAAGAACAATTCAATACAGAAGAATATGAACATTCCCTTCTTTCCCAATCTCTCCTCAGGAAAAGAAAGATCCAACATAAAGCCATGAGAATTGTCACGGGCAAATTCGACAAAAATGGTGAAAAAGTGCTTGTCACGATTCCCTGAACCCCTAACGACCAAAAATGTTTGCTTTATTAACGCACAACCAGAAGTGTGGCCTATCAGCTGACAAGGGAAATAGTTGATCTTTGGAACGTGTTCAATCCTGTCCCATAGAAATTGAGGATGACTTAATCATGGCATAAAAAATTCAAAAAACTTCCTCAAGGGAAAGATTCAGAAACCCCATTCTTCAGAAGCAATACCTCACTAAGTTGGCTAATGATTGCTCGCTTTGAAAAATAAATTTCTCAATACTATAGCTTCTCCTTACAACACATCCCAAGAACAGGCTATGTTCCCAAAAATTCTATTATGCTCTCCGACAGGCTTGGCTATTAAAGTAAATTGGATCCCATAACTAACTCAACGTGTGATGTCATTGAAGGAGTGATGATGAAGTGTGAGGCTCATTGAGGTTGATGAAGAAGAGCCAACTCTTTAACATTTGACCTGAAGTTGAAGATCATGATGGAGAAAGTAATAATCCATTCTTTGAGTACCGTTTAAGAATACACCAATACGAAGATTATAGAAGAATGAATAGTCAATCCTTCGATTTCTTCACAAACACGCTCTTCAGAAGACGAAGCAGAGTAACCACTAGGGGAAGATAAAAATGCTCCAAGGAAGTTTCCTAATCATCTAAGAAAAAGGTAAACTCGCAAGATCCCAGGACAACCGATTTCTAAAGAGTCCAAGGTGATTGAGGGTCAAGGTCAAACTATCTTAAAGAACGGAGGGCCTTTTGTCAAGTTCAAGCAGTTTGATAAATCAGCTATGAAGAGAGTTTCTTCTTCCACAGAAGTATCACCCACGCCCTAAGCAAAGATAAAAAATGGTGGGCCTCATCAAACGTTTTGAACAAGAACGCGTATCTTATGCAATCACGTACGGTCATTTTAAACATTACACTTTAAACCCAAATTTGACATATCATTGATCAATTCAATAAAACCAAATTTTCCATGTCATAGGTACAGTAAATTGAAGTCCAATAAGATCAACCGAGAAATTGGTCTAGTTTATCAAATGAGAACCTCTATTGTTCCTTCCTCTAAGGAATTTGAAAACATCCCAGATATGGGAAGACTCAAATATTGTGGTGGCAACTACACCTTTGCATGAACATATTGAACCTTTCTTTGTTGTCTTTTTGTGATCAACGAATGCAAATTATGTCATGACTTATAGATTCTAGAGCCTTAGATACTGTGATGACCCTATGAAAGTAAGCCCATGCTTTTAGTTGACTGCGTACGAAACATTCAGATCCTTTTACTTCTCATGGAGAGAAGAAAATTCCTCTGATTAGGAAGATTAAAGCCACTCAAATGGTTTAGCTCCATTCCTCAAAGTCCCCGGTAACATCCTAGTTGCTAACATTCCTGCTTCATATGGTATGTTGTTGAGTAGAAATTGTAAAGATATGGGTGGTGATTGAAATGGTTTGGTCCTCGATGCGATGATCCCTATCAGTGGGAATGAAGAAGGCTAATGCTAGAAACTCAGGCAAGTTCACCGTACGAAAAATGAGTGACCCCCGCACACCAATTCCTATTAGTGTTCAATAGTCAAGTATGGGTACTTAATATGTTGACTGATGCGTGTTCATGTACGTGAGGTCCCTGCTCCCAATGAAGTTTTGGCTCTTGAGTTTCGATGGACGCTGTTGTCTCACACATGTCGGCGTAGAGGTGGTGCTTCATATCTCTGAATGTAAAATAATTTCCTTTCTTAGCAAAATCCAATTTTCAAATACTAACAACATTGTAGAATACGAGGCATTATTCCTTGGCCTCAAAGTTACAGAAGATAAAGGGATAATTTTTTTGAAAGCTTTCAAAGATGTGGAGTTGATTGCGAAACAAGTTAAACTTTAGTTTCAAGTAAAGAATGATCGTTTAGACCCTGCAAAATAAAGTGTGGGACAAAACGATATAAGTCTTCAATTCAATGCTTTTTTTACATAAATCTGTCCCTCGTGAAAATAATGACAAATCATATTATCTTAGTTTCTCAACTTCATTAATGTCCCTCATTCAGAGTTAGATAAGATAATACAACCATTGAATGGTTTTTTAGGTTGAGTGTTCCTGACAATGGCAAAATTGGAACAGTATTCAATGATAGCAACAATATGGCCTTCTTGGAAGAAGAGATAATTTCAAACAGTTGTAACTTTTAGGAAGTGATTCTACATTTTGTGATCAATGACATCACCCATCAGAGGATTGATACGAAGATCTTGGTGATGACATCATTCAACTCAAAGGAATAAAATTCCAAAGCTTGGTTTCACTTGAAGAATTTTTGATAAACTACATGTTTATCAAAGAGAAAGAGTAGGAAGGCCTGTAAATTTTACTAACTATGAGCAAGTTTAACATTGTACCGAAGGACATCAACCATTTCTTCTTGGTCAACATTGGTAAATATTGATCACTTGAGGAGTGCAAAAAAATTATAAGCCTCCTTACCAAATATTCTGACGTCTTGGCTTACTTGTATAAAGAATTGATGTCTTTCCAACCTTGGGAAATGGATCATGCCCAATGTGCCCTTGAAACTTGGTTCAACTCCATTCAGAAAAAGAAAAGATAGTATAATCCCTAAGATGAAGGGAACAATATTCCCATGAGGTTCAAAAGAGGTTAGTACACACGCGAATAGTTTTTCCATTCCCCCTGCAAAATTTAACGCTGGATAGCAATATTGTTCTAGGTTCAACAAGAAAAATGGGGAAATTAGGATTTGTGTATATTTACAATCTTATCTAGCCTTCCCTAAAGGATACTATCCCTACCCATCATGGAAACCATACTTTTGTAGGTAATCAACTAGATCGGAGATGCTATCCTGCTAGATGGTTTCTCTGTTATAATCAGATTGAAGTGGCTAGGCAGATCAAGCATAAACTTGTGTTCACCAACCATGGGTTTATCATTCACATATAGAACGAAATTCTTTTGGTGTTTGAGATCAATGTCGGCTGTATAACTTTCAAGGGCTATGTAAATGGAATTCAAAGATTATAAAGAAATAAAGATAACCGTGATATACCGAGAATGACTTGGCAATTTCTCAAAGAAGCGGAAGAATCACCTAAAGATTTTTGAGAAATATTTGCAAAGGTGCAGACTTCATAAGATCTCCCTTAATCTAAAGAAGTTTGTGGTTAGAGTTATGGAAGGTAAACTCCTAGGTCATATTGTTTCTAAAGAAGGAACTAAAATTGATCCTAAGAACGTTCAAGCTATCAAGAATCTTTCCTTTCCTACAAGTAAGCCAAAGTTCCACTCATTCTTTGGGAAGGGGGGGTGAATTTTTTTTGAGAAGGTTCATGAGCCAATTTCACCGAGCTGACAAAGAATTGCTGATATTTGAAAAGGGCAAAGGAATGCTTCAAATGGTCAAAGGAAGGTGATAAGCATTTGAAAAACATCAAGGGTCCTATTGAAAAAGCTCCTACATTGGTGTGTCCCAATTTTAAAAAGGATTTTATAATCTATTGCTATGCTTTGCTGCACATGATCTTTGCCTTCCTAACTTAACACAATCAAGAGGGAATTGAATCTCATATTACATTTATGATTTATGGATTCAAGAAACATGAAATCAATTACACTCCCCTTGAGAGGCATGCATACGAGGTGGTGAGAGCCTTGAAACATTTTAGGTACTACGTATTGAATTCACACACCAAAGTCTTAGTACTGGACACCACTGTTAAATCAATATTGACACAACAGGAACTAAGATCTAAAAGAGGCAACTAGGTCTCCAAGATCTAGGAATATGATTTTGACATCAAGCTTAAAAAGTTAGTAGTTAGAAGAGGACTCTGCCAACTCATCGTAGAGAATGAGCCATGAGATGACTTTGAAGAAGAACCAGTTGAAGAAATTTTACCACTGATAGTTTTCGTTAGTACCACAGATGAATGGTATTCTGATATAGCCTAATTTCTCACATATGATGAATGTTCAAATTTGACAGCTAAGGAAATGCGAGCTATCAAATTAAGAGCTGTCAGGTACATCATTTGGGACAACACTTTGTTCAAGAAAGGAATTGATAGAATGTTAGTTAGATGTGTCGATAAATAACAACCTAGGTTGTTGGAAGACTTTCACAATCATGCTTTCGGTGGTCATTTCTCTGGTCCAGTGACAACTCATAAATTTTTTTGAGCACATTATTATTGGCCCACTATGTTTTTTGATGCTCATAAATGGGTAGCAAAATGTGAATCTTGTCAATAGTTTGTTTCAAGACCTAAATTGACGGCTTTGTCTTTGAAGCCAGTTGTCATTGAAGAACACTTTCAACAACGGGGGTTGGATTTCATCGAGGTCCTGAAACTAAACTCCATTACTGGTCATACTCATGTGCTCATTGTAACTGACTAATTTATGAAGTGGGTAGAAGCTGTTTTGGTAAAACAAACATCTACTGCTGTAATTTGTAACTTCATCAAAGAGAATATATTGGTTCCTTCTGAAATTCCACGCAAAATCATGATGGAAAATGCATCCATTTTTTCTTCTAAAGAGATGATAGGTTTCTGTTATGGGTATGGGATATCCTTGTCTCATTCATCAGATTACTACCCACAGGAAAACTATCAAGCAAAATCTAATAACAAAAAAATCATTACTATTGTGCGCAAGTTAGTATAAGAAAATCAAAGAACTTGGCACAAAAATTTATATGATACATTGTGGGATGACCGCATAACCCCCAAATGATCAATTAGGATATCTCCATTCTAACTCTTGTATGGAACTGATGCTTGAATTCCCATCACATTAGATTTACCAACATTACGATTGGCTCAGGTAGTTAACTGGAATGCATTCACCATGCATTGGATAAAAAGGATCTGTTCTAACAAGCATCGCTAACAAGAAGTCAAGTAGGAAACATGATCGAGGAACACCAATCTAAAGTAAAGAGGTTGTTTTATAGGAAAACTAAGGAGAGGCAATTTCAAATCAATGACTTAGTTCTTCTTTGGGACAAGATACACGAACCAGAAGGAAATCATGGGAAGTTTGATTCACCGTGGCTAGGCCCTTTCAAGATTAGACATTTATGTGGAGATAACACATATTACTTGGAGTATCCCGATGGAACTCATTTTCCTTTTCCCTACAATGGGAAGTATCTCAAGCACTATCAAAATTGAAAATGGGTAGTCCCTCGTATGTACATATGTATTAATTTTGTTATTTCTGTTTAATAACAATAGGTCAAGGGGAAATTAAGATAGACACTTTAGGTTTTGATGAAGAAGGGTGTGAAGTAGGCTTATTAGAGGGAAAAATGAAAATGATTTTTGATTTTGATTGAGTAGGTGGTTAAAAGTCATGGGGGTGATAACGGGTCATAATCTGAACAACATTAATAAAGAGAGGAGGGCCTTCTTTGCGGGAGGTCATGGATGGAGGAGGGATAGTGAAAAAATTCTTGGATGAATGAGGAGATTTAGAGATCTTGTTGGATGAAGGTTGGGATGAGGAAGCAAATTTGGTAGATGGAAGAGGGTGACCCCCTTCAATGAGAAGATCATCCTCATCGATAATATTATGTATGATAGTTTTGAGAGCCTTGAAATGTTCGGTATCATGTTCTAGAGCATGATGGTATGCACAAATGAGGTTAGAATCAAACCATGAAGATCTTGGGGTATGTGGATTGAAAGGTTTTATAGGGGAAGTGTGATTGCTAATGATTGAAGTATGCATCGAAATATATTTGTATAAGAATTGATGGGGGGTTTTGGAGAAGAAGTTATAGATGGAGTGGTTTTAAGAATGGTGGATATGGGGGAAAGGGATGGTTTACTTAGGTGAGGCTTTGTGGGAGCCTTTGATTTTGTCTTGGATTTAGAAGAATAAAAAGGTGGTTGTGTCTTGATTTAAGTTTTAATGATTGGTGACTTAGATGGCTTAGATTTTGATTTGATAATGGGGGATGTGGATGATTTATAAGGGAGATCATATTTGGAGGAAGGATTAGATGGTTTGGACTTGTTAATAATGGGGGTCTTGGATAAAGGGGTAGACCCTAAGATGGATAGAGATGCTCCTAATATTTATGATGTGATATTAAATTACTCAGGAGGGTTATTCTTGGAAGAAGAAAGCTCCAAATTCTTGTGTGGCTGCGTAAGGTATTTTATAGGGACATGCCAAGATTCTTATACTTTGGTTGTGTGGATTTTCCTTTAGTAGGAATGATGACGATTTCAACTAGGGGATATGTAGAGGTATAACTAGGTAATGTAGATTATGTTGTAAAAGTGGATATTGAAGGTGGAAGTGGTTTTGCATAATGTGCTTGATGAGCTTAAGAGGGGTTGTAGATTGTACATGCTTAGTATTTGTTGGTGTAGGAATGATTGGATTTGTAGGTGGGGTGAGAGTCTCATTTGTAGTTGTGGTGGGTATCTAGATAATAGATGTGGACATATATTTATATTTTTATGTGGGAACGTTCATGGTAATAGATGTGATTGATGGGGAAGTAGGTGTGGATGTAGGAATATAGGTGTTGGAGTAGATATAGGTGAAGGAATAGATGTGATAGGTGAGGATGTGTTAGATATGGATGGGGGAATGGGTATAATTTGGATTGATGTGGATGGGGTAGTTTTAGACATAGCCAATGTAGGTATAATAGGTATAAGGATAGGTGTAGATGTTGATGAAGTTATGAGTGTGGGAGAAGAGTCTGAAATAGGCGTGGGTGCAATAGATGAAGAGATGATGGGTGTAGGTGATGGTGTTGGATCTTGGTTTATAGTATTGATTGTATGAGTATTAGGTGTCTGTGACCTTGGTGGTGGATTTTGATTATTGGGTGGATGGTTAGGAAAAGGTTTCTTGAAAATGTCTAAGGGTTGATTGGGTGGTATGTTAGGGTCATCCACTTGGAGGTCACTTGAGTCTACGAGTTTTTGGAAAAGGTATTTAAAAGTGTGACACTTCTCAATGTCATGACCATGGACTTCATAATATTTACAATAATGCTCATCATGATACCATGCTGGTTTGGGTCGTGATTCATCAAAGGGCCGGATGAGAGGAATTCGAATGATAATGAATTCCATTAAATTATCGAATATTGAACTATAAGATTCCCCAAGAGGGGTATAGCTAGGAGGTGGTCTAAGAGATCTTTGTGAAGGCTCTATGTGATAAGTGTATGTGGACAAGGTTTTAGCCATGATAGCATTAACAACGCTCTTATATTTGTCACCATGCGTGGAGGATTTAGTGAATTCAGACTTGGGTTTATTTGATCAAAGTTTGAGATGACCTTGCTCAAGGGTGCGAAGTTCAAGTTTGCAAGCCATAATAAATGTCTCTTCAAAAGTTTAGAATCATTGTATTTGAAGAGTAGAGGAAATATGCTCTGCACAAGACCATGAAAAGAGCTTGATTAATTCTATATGTAGAAGAGAAAATGATAGTTGGTTGATTATGCCTCACCATTGTGTGATGAAATCCACAAGATATTCTTCATCATATTGTCTAATGGCATAAAGGTATTGTTAGTGCAAAATCACAGCACCCCTAGATGCAGATCAGGTTTCTAGGTTAATCACTTTGGCATCCAGTGTGATTTCATAACATTGAATCCTTTCTCCAAGTGTGGGACTTAAAAAATGAGAAAGGATTCTCCAGAGAAGGCTGGTTCCTATTCCTCTGTTCAGATGCACACGAAATATGCAGAGGGTTTTCTCAAAACCTAATCTAATCTACCAAGGAGACAAGGTAAGAAGATGCATAAAATAAATCTAAGCTAATAGAGGTGATGCAACGAGGAATGAAGAACACCTATTTTTGCCAGTGAGCATAGACCATTCAAATGTGATATAAGATCATGCACAGATAACAAAACTTGTAGTGAAAGACTAGGAGGATTCAAGATGAACACAGAGAGGGTTGAGAATCATCCACATACATGTATTACTTGCTCCAAAGATTGATACAATACACTGCATAATGCCAAGAGGCAGAGTCATATTACAGTTTCAAATGAGAGGTTCGAACTCCACAAATTCACCTGATAGGAGAAGAAGGGAGGAGCAAAACAGAAAATGTTTGACCCTTGAAAGGAAGCTCCTCTTTATAATATATAGAAAGAATAAGAGAGGAAAAAGAGAAGGGAAAGCCAAATCTACCCCAACCACCTCCAAGTTGCATTTAATTCATCTCATCATGGCAGAAGCGGTGGATCCTGGAAAAATGGCGGGCTGCCTAACAGAAGCGGTGAACTATCTGCTGCATTAAAGTTGTTTGTTGAAGCATTACTTCTGCTTGTTATTTCGTGCCAGAGGAATTTCTTGATTTTCTCTCTCAAAACTGAACCAAAATGAAATATTGACCCCTGGAATCATGTAGAGAATCTCACAAGCTTTCCGTTTATATAAGGAACGTGCCTAATCCGAGCTCTGGATCAAAAGTTATGGCGATCTGAAGATTTAGGGCAAAAACAGGCCAAAACATGTTTTGGAATCTTTTCCTGTGCTTTGCCACCTGGACGACACGTGGCAGGTTCTGATTTGCTGAGCAACTCTCTCTCCTCCACCTCTAGGCGGGCTTTCGTTTGAAATTTCCTTGTGGGCCCTAGCTGGGACACGTGGCACTATCCCATTGGTTCGAGCCAGTGCTCGAAACTTCGCCCTTTGACTTTTTTGAATTTTTCTCCTTGTGACACGTGTCGTGATCTGGTTGGTTCTCGGCCCATTCGGCGATCCGCGTCCCGCGCATCCCTATGTCCCATTTTTCCTTGTGCTCCTTGTGTTGATTTCAGCCGAACTGGCCGGTTCGCGTCCTCGCGGCCCAGATGTCCCAATTGCCTCCGGACTGTTTGTTCCCATTTCGCCCGGTTCGGCCGGTTCACACCTTTTTGTCCCACCTGTCCCACTTTGTTTCGGACTGAAGTTCCTCATTTCGGCCGATTCGGCCGGTTCGGGTCTATTTGTTCCAACTGTCCCAGAAACAGTTCGATTTTCCTTTCCTTTGGCCGAACCGCCTTTCCACGTCCCACGCATCCCTACGTCCCAACTACTTTCAGACTGTTTGTTCTCATTTTCGGCCAAACCAGCCGGTTCGCGTATCTTTGTCCCAGATGTCCCAAAGCAGTTAGTGCGAAAGTTTTCCTTTCCGGCGGATCCGGGCTTTCCGCGTCCGTCGCATCCATTTGTCCCACTTGTCCCAGTTGCTATTTGGGCCCACCTGGAGGCTTTTTGGCCGATCCGTGCCTTGATGTCCCAAATGTCCCAATTGCTCCTAGGACTAGGACTTAGCCGATTTTCACAATTTTTTCTGGATCAACCTACTTGCCTTCTGCAAACTTTTTTCCGCATTTTCTCAGAGCTTTCTCTTTTCAGCCTGGACAGGAGAGTTAGAAAATTTCCTGAAGGGACCCTAGAAACCTGATTTTTGCTCTGAATCAATCAATTTGCTTGGGATTTGAATATTCTGACGCATGTTATCAAAATTACCCTGGGGGGTGAATTTTGGATAACAGGTATGTGATAGTGATCTTACACACAATATTAATTGATAAGTGTTCTAGGAATAATTATGTAAGTTGGGTGAAGGAAAATAATGAATGTTATGGGATACCATTGTACCAATCCAATGTGGGTTTGACAAACGACATGGGGAATTTGTGGAGCATAAGGTCTTGATCATGGGAAATGAGATAACATGCATGCCTACATGCACAAAGATGTTGTTGTGGATCCTCTTTTCTATTGAAATTAGAGAATTTTGGAAGCTCCCAATGAGGGGGATAAGGTATGATGGGTACTGATTGGTTGATAGGTTCATTGAAATTTTGTTCATAGGAAAAGGTGGTCTTAGATCCCAAGGTAGCGGCTTCAAAGTTATCCATTCTAGTCAATAACACCCACAGTGGATCATTATATGGATGGGTTTGAGAAATTGAAGGATGAGATTATGATGCATACGAAGTAGATGGGTTAGGATGTTGATAAGGTTGATACGTTTAAGGATGAGTAGGTGTTGGTGGAAGTGGTTGATAAGGGCGTATTTGATTGAGTGGTTAAAATTGAATGGGTTGAGATAGAGGTTTTTTTGGGAAATGGGGATGTGATAAGATTGGTGAGATTGGGTTGGATGTTGAGAGATGGGACATTTGATTGGTTCAATATAGGATGAGTTGGGATGTAAGTAATGGGTGGTTAGATGCTTGAGTTGATTGATTGGGAAGTATGTAGCGAAAAGCACCTCAAAGAGGAGGTTGATGTGTTTGAGTTGATTCAGAATGATAAGTATCCGAAGTGATCACATTTGAATAGACATGGGAAGTGGAAACAAGGGGTAATGTTGGATTAGGTTGTTAGGATGAAGGTGGAAGTAAATGAGACTCTTTAGATGATTGGATAGGAGAATAAGTGAATGTAGTGGATGAGGATGTGATGGGGATAAAAGAATTAATAGTAGTATTAACGTGAGGTAAATTAGAGGGGATAAGGACCACTAATTTATTGGTTTGGTGATTGTAAGGGACTGAGGAATAAGGTTAGTGAGGATCAAGCTCATGTTGGGCCATGAAAAGTTCAATCATAGCTCTAGGAAAGAATACGACAAGTTGTGATGTGAGGACTTGGGTAGAATCAGGATGGGAATGATAAACATAAATTTTTGGTTGGGGTTTCCACCAATGGGGATGTTGGTAGAATTATGAAGGAGATAGACATGAAGAGTAGCCCTATTAGCATCAAGGAGATCTTGGAATTTCACACACCCATAAGGGATGATATGAGGGCCAAAAGCTTTGATAGAGGTGGCGGAAGGGGGTGTTATAGGTATAGATAGGAAATAATGATGATAAAGAAATGGGTTAGTTTTAGCACATGTGTTAGGTTAGATGGTTTGAGACTCTTAAAGAGAGGAAATGAGAACCATTGGTTGAGTAATTGTAGAAGAGGTGACCAAATAGGTGGAGGTGATGATATAAAGGGAGGAAGTTTGTTGGGAGGCAATAATAGGAAGAGGAATGTTGTTCGATGACATGTTTTATTCCATTTTTATTGCTTGAGAATGTGTAATAATTGGCATATAAAAAAACTATGCTAATTTTTAATTAATTCAAGCAAGTCATGCAAATTTTTTTTGATTATCCTTATTATTAAAGATGTGAAAAGAAATGAAAGATGGGCTTAAAGGGAACCTAAGAAATGGCCAAACCATGGATGGTTTCAGGTAGTTTTGGATGGAGTCCTTAATATACCCAAAGGTACATGAGGCATGAATCTATGATGAATATGAATACAAGGTTTGGTATTGGGGTGTACCCCTCACTTTACGGTCCCACAATGATAAGGGATTCAAGTGCTTAGCCTATATAACGATAGCCAAAAAATTTGTAACGTGGTCAGAAAACTGCGATGGATTTCCTATTGGGTGATGGAATCCCAATTGTTCCACATGGGAGGAAATGCTTAAGATATGTAGTTTTGGTGCATGTGTTTTGGATGTGTGTGATGAAAGTGTATACAAAGTTTTAACCTCCTAATTAGACTAGATTGCCACACATATATGAAGGTTATTTTTAGATCGAAAATGAAATGTTGTGTTCGATTAAGAAAATCAAGCAAGAAAGGAAAGAACAATGCAAAAGGAGAAAATACAAATAAAAAAAGAGGAATACCTGGATAACACTTTTCCTTTTTTAATTTTTAATTTTTAAGAAAGTAAGAAAATATAAGAAAAAACCCACACATGTAAGAAAGAAATCAACGCTCCTTCCTGCGGGGCTAGTAGAAAATGTATAGAGGAATATAGAAATGAAATAAAAATAAAAAGACTCACCAAAGAAGGGTGGGTCCCACTGGGCGTGCCAGAATGTTGAATAAGTTTCCTTGTTACCTATTTCATATTAGTGAAATCGTAACAAGAAAACAAGTAACTCCAAGTATGAGAGGGTTTAAGGTACCTCTAGATGGGATGATGATGGATATAGGCAAAAATGAGAGATCTTCCTTTATAGTGAGCTAGATGACCTACACAACAAAGAGAGATCAACACGAAAAATAGATTATTAGATAAATGGGTGGGTTACCTGACAATGAAAATCTTGAGAAGTGAAAACTTCCTAGGATGGATGTTAACCCACGTTTTGATAAAGGATAAGTAAAATCAATTGATACATTATATGTAGCAGATAAATGAACACAAAAAAAACCTGAAATGTAATAAAGAGGATAAGATGTAGATCTGATCTAAGAAAAATCAAACCAAACATGTGGAGGTCAATGGAGACCCGAGACTGAATGGTCTAGTTGACTTTGACTGGAGTAGAACAAGTGAAACAACAATAGAAAATGCATATTTGAAGGATTTGGAGGCAGATATGGAGTTGGTGATGAGGCCAAGATGAAGGATAGGAACCTACAAGATATCTGGATCTAGATTAGATAGAAAGCATGAAATAAAATTATGAATTCTGATGATGGATGCAATGAAGACTGATTTGGTCAATGACATCTTGTCTAACTCAGTAGCAACTGGAGTTGACAAAATATATCTGAATTATTAGACACATTAGAATGACAAGATTTGAAATTTGAAGGACTGTGGGATTAGAAAACAAATGATTAGAAAACTGAATGATAGAAAAATCCACAAAATGGGACTCGGGTCGATGGCGACCAGGCAGGGTCAACGATGAGTGGAGATGAACTAGGGTTTGATGAAAATGGATGGACAAGAATGATGATTTGCAGATGGGAATGAAGATATGTAAGGAAAATGATATGTCTCCTCAATGATTACTGAACCTATAAAAGAGCTGATAAGGGATAGGATGATAGAATTACAATAAAGGATCCAAACATGTAAGAGAGAAAGAGTTCTCTGAATCTCCAAGATTGAATCATAATATCTCAAAGGTGATGATGACAGCTACAAGAGAGAGCAATTAAAAAAATCAAGATTATAAGAAATCCCATAATCTCCAAAATTACATCTTGTGAAAAGGAGGGGTAGGGGCAAATTTATAGGGTCAACGACGACCTGGATGGGTCATCGCCAATCATAGAGATCCATCTATTTGGGCTATGGAAGGGTGACGAGCTCGAGGCAATGATCCTTTATGAAGCAGATTTAGGGTTTTGAGAGGTGAAGACAATAAGGGTTGCATATGATGGATAAATGGGTAGGTGAGAGGTAGAAAATATTAAATAAATTCAAAGGGGAGGGTAAATTTATTAAATGAGGTCCTAGGGAGGATACAATGGAGGATTTAGGGAGAGTAAATGAATTATATGAAGGTTTAGAATTAATTAAATACGATTAAGGATGATTAATGGATAACTAATAAGAGTGTGTTTAAAAAAGGATCAAGGTGGGAAATAATGATTAAAGGGATAAGTTGAATTTAGAAGGGAAAGGGGGATTTTAATGGGAAGAGAGGTATGTATGTAGAAAATTATGACGATAAGGAGTGAATGTAGGATGTGGGGTAGAGATACAAAAAATTGGTGTCTACACATAGCTCTCACTACGCTAATACACATCCAGAGCATATTTCCATGATGCTCAAGTATACATAAGTTTATGTGCATGCTTAAAAATGGATTACATTATTCTTTAAAACTCCTGCATTGCATATTGTCAGCACAATCCCACCATTTTGTAATAAACCTTACGTAATTTCATACGAAGTTGAAACATCCCCAGCACTATTTAGCACATGTTCTAGTTGATCTATCTTACAATTTTTATTTATGTATGTTTAGACCCGAATGTTAATGTTTTCGTTAATAAATTGAATAATACACCCCATATAACCCTAATCTAAAATTTAAATAAGTAGGAAGGAACTCCCTTCCCCTATATTCCCTGATCTTTTTTTTCTAAGTGAATCAATTTCCACAGGGTCATATGTGAGACAAACATATGGATGACACTTAAGGAAGAGTGGGATGAGAGGATGTGCCTTTTAAAACACAAAGGCACTAGAAGTGAAGAAACATTTCATCCTTGAATGACCAAATTATACAAACATTTGGGGAAAATTTCTCAAATAAACAACTAGATCCACTAATCTTTAATCACTTTAGGAACTAATATTTATTGTCCCATAGGATGTTAAGTCTCATGGATATAAATATTACATCTCATTTCATTTTTTTTCATATTAATCCAAATTTTATGCTACTTTTTCTTTTTAGCATTGCATTGTGCCTTTGTTTTTTAATGTTGCACTCTATAGAAAATTTAGACTTCTTATTATTGGGTAGATTCACTTAGACAATGGACAATTGTGTGGATATTTTTGTGATTTTTCACAAAGGGCATACACCATTTATAAAAATTAGTCAACGCTATTTTGAATAGGTTTAACATATAAAAACCAAAAGGGTGTATGCCCTATATAATTTACAAAAGGTTATAAACCCTTTGTAATTATTGAAAATAATAAAAAATTACTTTTACAAAGGGTGTAAGCCTTATGTAGTGCAAAGTGTGCACACACTTTATATTATAAAGGGCATGTGCCCTTTGTAAATGATTAGAAACAAAAACAAAATGAACTAATACAAAGGGTGTATGCCTTTTGCAAAGTGTAAACACCATTTGATTTTTTTAAAAAACTTTTTTCCCTCCCAAATTGCCTTGGGTTTTAGCTTGGGGATGTGAACTTGAGCTTTGGACTTGCATTAGACTAGATAAAATGGATTTTGGATAGTTTAGAAGATTAATTTTCCTTCGTAGGCACAAAATATCTGTTATCTTTA
This sequence comes from Taxus chinensis, assembly GCA_019776745.2. NCBI lineage: Eukaryota > Viridiplantae > Streptophyta > Pinopsida > Cupressales > Taxaceae > Taxus > Taxus chinensis. The sequence goes on along the minus strand of CM034151.1, from coordinate 286,094,813 downwards.
TGTGTTTTTTTTTTTTAAATATGTGTTTGTAGAGGGGAGAATAGAGTTTTCAAAAATATATTTTTTACAAGATTAAATTATAAGTCTTAATTATTATTTCAATTTTATATAACATAGTTTATTATGATTCATTCATGCATTTTTACTAATAATTTAATAAATTTTTGATGGTTAATCAATGTATTACAAAACTTATATCTCAACAATCTACACAACACTAATAACTAGTTAAAAATCAAATCAAATCTACGAATTTAGACCCAAAAAGTTAAGTCTGTACACTTGAATTTTCATTTTTATTAATTTCCTTAATTGTAAAATTATTATATTAATTTTCAAAATATGAATAAACATTCTCAACAATCTTCAACATTTTTTATATCCATGTATCTAGTTTCATTCAAAAATTCCTCCATTTACTCCAAAAAAATGTGTCTGTGCATGCACATTTATTATTTTTTTCACAAAAAATTATTATGTTGTAGTTATTAATGTACAAATTTTACATACTCATCACATCTGGGTATTGGAAAAACTTACATATTTATAAACTACGTTAAAAATTTCAAAATTTATCTTTTTACGATGCCCCAAAATCATTTAACTAGGGTCTTCTCAAAGCCTCTCAAAGTTCACATATTGTTATTTTTTATAATAAAAATAAGTGGCCATTAATCCCTCCCTTTAGTCCCTCATTACCTTGCATCTACCTTTTTCATACCAAAGATACTTATATATAACATTAATTAAATATAATAATTTCAAAATTTTAACCAATCCTATGGTAATATTTCCATGTCTTAGTAATTCCAACATTTGACATTGGATGAAAATGGAATATTTCTTGAGATTTTTATTCTAGAATATTCCATTTGTCATGTCAAAATATTTATAAAAAAACACACAAATAAATTATTACCATGTGATTAACTAGTCTCGTACCAACATCTTTATCCTTATCATTATTATTCACGTTTATGGAAGGTACACATAACACTCATTGAATGAAACAATTTCAAGTTTTTATCCTATCATACTTGAGTATTTCACATGTCTTAGTAATTTAAAAGTTTGAAATTATAAGAAAATGAAATATACCTCAAGATTCTTATTCCTGAAAATTACATTTATCATATTAAAACTTTATAAAAAATAAACAATATAACTAACACCAAATTGAGTAAGTAGTCCCATACTGAGTTGGTGTATGTGAACTTAGAAAGGTGGAAAATCAATTATGTTGGTTCTCATATGTGTTATAGAAATAGGAGTAAGAGTAACAAAATTTAGTATGGGATCCTGTACCACTTGGGTGGTATCATGATTGGGCACCCTAGGTGGTGTGGATGAAATAGGATTTATCATAATACTATCATATGTATATGCGTCTTAAATATGATAGGTATCATATATATCCTTCACCTAAGGAATGAGGGATAAAATATTAAGAATATATTCCTCATTCTTGATGAGTTCAACATAATGATGTTCAAAGGATAAATATGTATTAATAAAGAATTCATGTAAGAGATGAGGGAGTAAATGTATACCAAATAAGTGTCAATTTTTATATTAATTGATTGGTAAAGGATACATGTTTTAGTGTAGCACCCATGTTATACTTCAACAAACTAATGGATTTTTTTTATAAACATTTAATTAACTTTTATGCCTTCAATGAATTTCAGAACGCACCAGATAAAATCCAACATAATAACAAGTTTACAAAATCCCTTAATTTTTTTTATGTTATATTGATTAACATTATTACTTAGATCAATACTAAGCAATCCATCATAATTAATATTCCAGAATCCATCTTGAAAACATACAATAACCATGTGCAACTGTATAGGGCTCCAGATCCTTATCGATCTCCCTTCAACACTCTATATGAGCCATCATACATTGTATACCTTTGGTTAAACCTTTTTATAGGATAAGAGAACGTGCACATCTTCGTAGTGTCAACTGGAAAGTCACTAAAGTAACATCTCCAAATCCAGAAACTGCTAACAAGAAGAAATGGTGAACAAACAATGTAATCAATAATTTGCATTATTATGGCCATAGTTATTTGGCATTGCACTAGTAAACTAGTTTCAAGACTGCACATTAGCCTACGAAACCTATCTTCCTTCCACTGCACAACCGTCTCAATATGGTTATCATGATTTTTTATTTGATTAAGTATTTAAGTTTGTTTTGAAGTAATAAAGACCATAACTCATCCTTCTAATGAAGAAATCCCATCAATGCCACCTTAGGATCCTTACAGGAGATATTGACCATGTAATGAATTTCTTCATTACATCCTCACTACCCTTCCCGTAGCCATCCTAAACTGGTACAAGTAGGATACCACCGATAGGATGATAAGACATAATGACCATGATTCATTTACATTTTTACTATAGGCTAGCTGGTATAGTCAAGTATATTAGTGTATCGTATATATAGGCTATTCAGTAACAATCTATGACATTCCTTTCCAGAAGAGAGTCATAATAACATGCTGGGTTATTATCTTCATTAACTAACTTTGATCATACTTGTCATTTTTTAGTGATTTTTATGGATATAAGACAACTCATCGTGATATATATTGATACAAATGTTTCATAATTAGTTTCGTTCTTAATTTGAGTCACATAAGTTTATCGTTCCATAAGATTAGCTATTTTAATTTTTATTGGTCATACTTGACTGTTCATAGAACCACTTATTTTGTTACAATGTAACATCAAAATATCCATGTTTACATTTAATCATACTCCATATTGCACCTCATATGTCAAAAACACTTTTGTTTATCTACTTGAACATTGTAAAAGCAGTCATGATTTCTATGACGAATCATTAACTTTTAATTAATCACAGTTGTAAGGAAATCAACACTTAACCAAGGTGATATGGTGAATTTACATGTTATCATCATATCGTTTAACCGATTCGTACTATATTATAATTTCTCACTCAAAATGAGGCAATAATCAGATATGACGTCCCTTGATTTTTCATGATATATGTTTGTATATAACTTATCTTAAGACAACAGACTGGTTACCTAATCTCATGTAAGCAACTGTAAATATATAGGTTCATTCATGGTGAATTAATGGAAACTGATAAATCAACTTATCGTAATCATGTACATATTAATTAAGTCCACCATATATACACCTATGTAACATCATGGTGTCGTAATGTTAAAATTCAGGGACGCTACTTTCATGACTTCATGTTACTATTTCCATAATGTGTTACATTTATTTCGTAATTGTCATCCTTAAGAAATTATAAATGTGACGAGAATTGTTAATTGATGACAATAACTCTTTCAAGGACTCTACTATTAATAACAGCCCTTGAATGCTTTTAGCTTAATTATTATCTTTTGTAGACATTACTTGCATAATGCCATCCTTTCGACACTAATAAGGATATTGTAAGTTCTAATGTACTTTTCATCTTTCATGAGTAGTTTATTCAATCATTATAGTACACTCAAATTAATTAATCTCATATGTACTTTCTTATAATTTCAATGTACCATTCATACTTTGTTTTCTAACGACATATTTGTCTTTCATCAAAGGTACCATAGAGACAAATATAAATTCCATAACGGGTATACATTATCAAAATCATGTATGTCACTGCTGTTAAAAGAAACCATTACGTCTCTATAGTTTTATAACTTACGAATTAATACATGATATAGTATCCATTCATGATAACTTATAAAATAGGTATATCATAGTGTCACATTACCTCATTAAATTCTGCAAGTATCGTATTATAATACATAGTTTTATTTTACAGTTTTCATAGTCATCACGAGAATATTTGTCACATATTTGTTCATTTATAATGAACTAATTAAACATATATATATATATATATATATATATATATATATCTTATTAACATACTTATCTTCTAAAAATATAATGTTGGATTTCTTGTTTCATCTTACTGTTCACGTCTAACATGATCATTGTCATGCTATGTTGTTTACAAACATATTTACTCAACGATATCATGAAAACAAATATAGTATTGTACTTTTTGCATCAAACTTAATAAAATTCAAAAGTATATACTGTTGTTAAAACAATGCAAAAAAATTATTACAACTCACACAAGGATTACAAATAATAAATATTTTTATTAAACTCAATAAGGAAGAATCCTTACTTATCGTAAATATTAAAATATTTTCTATATTGTTACAGATAGGCAGATTGGCTTATAAGAATCTGTAGAATCATGTTTCAATTTTCAATAAATATAATGATCCATAATCAGATATTCAAACAATAATACGTGATCAATTCACGTGTATAACATCTAACAATCACATCACTTAACTACTCCATTATGTATATGAAGGAAAGAGTGAAGATATACATGGCCAGTTCATTGAACTAACATGGATTAAAAACTCTCAATCAAGTTGTATCATTACGAATCAATTGAACATCATAGGTTTTACTTAAGATATAATTTAAATAATGTATGTACCATATTAAGTATATATATCAATTAAAAATAAAGTGGTCTAATGCTACATACAATGTTTCTAACACCTTTCCAACCATCAAGTAAGATATCTATGCATAGACACAAAATTGTGTACTTGGGTACATCTTTAGGTCCTAACAACATACTTGCACTTATATGATTCCTAAGTGAGAAAACTAGTAATTGAATGTTGCCTTTGGACTCTTTGATTTTTTGTCTTCTTTCTGGTCTTTTACACTCTAAAGCCCAGTCAATACTTCACTTGTTTATCTTTTATGGCTTTGGACACTAGTGCCCAGCTAGGACGCTAGCGCCCAGTTGCCCTTATGCCCTCTGGGAGCCACTGACCCTTTTCTATATTACTTGATTCTTTTGGGTCTCTTTTATCTTTTGGGAATCTTATTTTATTATGGGTTGGCCTTCTAGTTTTCAATTACAAAATTCAACCAAGGGAATCATATAAATACAAAGCTATGTGATCAAAACAAAGGACCAAGCTCTAAGAATCTATTATCACTACCTAATCTTACATCCAAAAGGCATCTACGAGCATCAAAATACATTCCATCTTATTATTCAGGTATCACCAGGGTTCTTCAAGTGAGTTATATTTTCTACATACACTTCATAGGAAGGGGAAGTTCATTATATTCCACCCACATATCTATTTATATTGGTACATTTAGCTATCACCTGAAATCATGTGCACTTGCACAAGGTCTTCATAAGGCACACTTATTTCAGTAACATGCAAAGAACTAATTCTGGAGTATGAGATTAGTGCAAAATTTATTGGTCAGAAGTTCACTCATGTTGGGTGAAGTTGTATACTGGGGTCATTCCGAATCCCTATTTACAATAGGTTTCTTTTTTGAAGATCTCCTGATGTAGTTTGAGGGTTTTTAAGGTAAACATATCTTTGCAGGTTACAAGCGTACTCAATAATCATAATGCAACATACAAGTGATCAACAACGACTACCAATGACACCAAAAAAATTAGGTTCCAAGCTCCTACACATTCATAGGTTCCCCAAAGTAGACTCTGATGCCTAGGTGTCATTGACCTAGTCCAAGCTCCTTAGTTCGACATTATCCGATAGCTCTAGATTTTACAATGCATAGTTGCAATAGTCTTCCCTTAATATTCACTCATGGATTTTGCAGTCCAGATCAGTTCCAGAACCATGCACAAATAAACTAAGTCCTTATATCTCTTCTCTGGAGTGTGCTCTCTCCTCTCTCTCTTTTACTTAGGGTTTCAAAAACTATTTAACTTATTACTAGTGTCATCTTGTATCTAACAACTACTAATCATAGTTTACATCTGTTACTCTACAATATTAGGGTTTATCATTATTCTATTTTTGTTAAATCATTTGGCGAACCTACATTCAAACACTCTAGGATCTTCATTTTTCTTATTCTATCCAATCTTCTTTCATGGCTCATAAATCTTTTGAACTCTCCTTGTATGAATTACTTCAAAAGCACCCATTTTGTAAATATGGTCTCACAAAATTGGTACACACAATGTATGTACCTTGCAATACGCCACCTTAAGTAATAAGTTCTATTTTCAATTGTATCTTATACCCATCTATTAGTTTTGATAACACATCTTCTTAAGATATCTTAGAGTCAATTCAAGCTTTACACCATGCTTTTCAGGATAAATTTCAAGCTACGGAATCCACGATTACATACCTCAAAGTTGAAATCCAAGATCTTGAGAATGCTTCTCAATTCCATGCTTCTTCTTCTTCTACTCCTCATTCTAGTTATATGTCTTCTACATATGCTCATATCAGTGAACCTCAAGTCTTAACATTACTGACACCTCTCATGTTTGATCTCAATGCTAAGAAACATGACATTCTTCCTTAACTCCTCACTCATCAATTGATCAACCTACCACCTACTAATTGCTATTATCCTTATTGGCTTACCAACTATCAAGGTCTTCCATTTTGTAATTATCATCAAATCAATGAAAATCATGATAATGATTGCTATGTTTTAAAACGAATCAAGCACATTGAGCATCAAGGATTTATCTCATTTTATGAACAACATTCTATTACATGTCCATCTCCAAATGCTATATCCAAATGGGTTCCTAAATTTGATTCATCTATATCAAATGAGCATCCTTCCGTAACTTCTAATGTACCTTCTTTAGTTAGTCAAGCGTTGCTTACCTGTAGTGCCCACATTTTACACACACAATGTCAACAGTAAAATACTAGCAAATTTTTTTTTTGACTTACAATGCACGCTACACATAACACAGCAAGGGCTCCAAGTACAGAAACTCGACTTTGCATATGACAATCACATAAGTCATCGACTCACATAGACTCAAGAAAAAAACATAGGCCTTTTATGTCAATGCCACACTTCTCACAATGGAATGAATACCAGCAATGATCCAACCACAAGACAAATGACTCCAGGACTTGGAAACCCATAACATGTCATTCCTTTAATTACATCTTAGTTACGATTTACATTACAAGGACATTATGAGCAAGGATGAAGCTTCTCGTTTGTTCACCTATATAGATCCTTAAGTTCATTCCACTTTTAAATTATAGTTCGACCATTTAGGTTGGCTTCCTTTATGCCTCACAGAAATTTCATAACTTACTTGCTTATTTGGCACATATTCAAATCACTATAAACATTACTTAATTATCTTATTCTTTTGTTAAGAATTATTCTTCTCAAGCGTTTATTTAATGTTTGAGGAATTTACCCCTTGCTACACAAGAGAATCTAACATGATGTCAAGATGAAATCTTGGGATTAAGGAAGATATATATTTGAGATAGCTTTTTCCCAAATAACATCATTCGATCACGATAATGAGTTATTTTGCTACCCCAAGGTTAATAAAGTTCACTAACTTATGGACTTCCATTTATATTTATATATCTTTTTTTTTCTCAAATATTGGTCATACCAGGGTGACTTATATTCTTTGCAATGCATAAAAAAAAGCTTAATTAAGTTAAAAGGACTCTAAGAGTGCCCTTAATCCTAACCTCAAATTTTGGTTTTACTCTCATATGATTTACTTTTGCGTCACACTAGGGTCTCATTATTACCATCGTTTAAACATAAGAGTTATGAAAGTACTTATCTGACATATTAAAGAAGCACATGGTTAAGCTTAATTCCAGTTTCACCCAGGGATTCAATCTCTATTATAGGTGTGATTAAGGTTAAAATGTATTTACCCTATAATCCTTTCGTGAAAGATCAAGGCACTATATTTTCACATACCCAAGACAAGACATTTATCTACAAGGGACAAAAGGGTTCACTTGGTGAATGCAAGACATAGAACAACTATATCACGATCTCCATTTAGTCTCATTTGGATCCAACTGGGATTTACCATTCACTGATGAAGTTAATTTCTAGATCTAATTTCATAAGGCAAATCAAATAGGATACATGAGGGATGTCATATCTCTACCTACTCCACAGATGGGAAGGTTACACCGCTTAGTCATGTACCTTCTAACCACAAGACTCATCCAGGTGACTTCCAAGGAAATGGTCTTCACCACTCAGCCTGGTTTCGGACCTGAAGAGAGTACATTCTTCTCCCACGATTACTAAACCTAGAAGGGAAATTGTGCATACTCTGGATAAAGTTGGACCATGTCATTCCTAAAGATATTCAAGTTCATGACAATGTCGTTAAACCTAATGACTATGATGGTAACTCCAACCAGGGGTTTTATTTACCTTCTCACCTAGGACGTCTCATCGAGTTATGCAAAGCTTAAGTTCATTCTACAAGATCTTAATTTTTCTTATATGGTAAAAAGGATCACACATGCAAGCAAGTTATGCACGAATATTTTATTTATTTATTTATTAAGGGAAAATAGTTTTGAAGGGACTATACCCTATATAAAAAGGGCTCAAAAGCTAGACATCAGAAGTGAGAGAAATAGCCCAGAGAAGGGAAAAACAACCAACCTTAGAGGGCTCAAAAACCAGATAAAACAACATATTAAAAGAAAGGATCAAATCGTACAATGATTCAAAAAACAACAGAAGAGATCAAAAAGCAAACAATATATATCTATCCTATAATATCTCCACCAAAAAACAGCTCTAGATCCACCAGTCATCAACAACTTCACAGCCAGTAAACAACAACACAACACCACGTTACTTGATAGCCCTGTCAATATTGGTTTTGATCGCTTGCAGTGAGACAAAGAAAGCAATGATGCTGTGGCCATGAGAAGGGTCTTTCAAATCCGCCTGAGTAATTGCCATATCCCTTTTCTCTTTGGGGCCCCAAATGTCTTCATTAATCCCACTTAGGCTGCAAACACTATGAACATGCTGCTCAATGAAATTGTAAATACTTTTAAGAGTAGATAGGATGCAGTCATTACGACTTTTTGCATTTCCCATTCTGCCATCCAAAGACTGTAACTTCTTGAACACTTCAGCAATAACACCCTCATCATCATCATTTTGTAGTATTCCTTTTCCCTTAGCTTTTTCCATATTTTTGATAACCCTTTTGAGCTCTTGGATTTCCTTTTCCATCCTGCCCACTTTGACCATCGAATCCTCCTCCTTAGGCTCCTCCACTAGCTGGCTGATGTGTGGGAGGTTCTTGGCAAGCTTGAGGTCTTTGTGGCTTCTAAGAACCCTCTGAGAAGTAGGGATCTTAGTTTTCATGCCCTTTCTTTTCTTGCTAGACGAAGCAGTTTCCAGGGGGAATGGAGGCGGTGTGAGCAGAGGGACGAATGGAGGAAGAGGGCGGAGCATGATTCATGCACAAATATTTTATTAAGGTTGAGTGTTCCCATTAAAACTCTTTATTATGTTTGCAAGGTAAGAAGATAACCAGTAATTAATTTAATCATTTATTGAATATTGAGAAAGTACTACAAGATATTAACTTCAATTTTTCAATTTACTATGTATAAATCAAACCCTTTTTCCATGTACAACTAAGAAACAAATTGAACCGGTGATTAGATGCACATTTCCTAAGTATTCCTAAAACTAGCATATCATGCATATTAACAAATTTCAATTATAACTTTTCGGTAACAAGAGACTACATTAGACAGTTATTCATTTTACCATGACCTATAAAAATTACAATAATAATAATTAAATTACACATCACCCTTTTTTTTGTCGTCATTCATTCCATCCTTCCAAAACCCACGTGAGCATGATATCAGCGATAATTCACTGGCATGGCATCCACCCTAACCTAACATAAATATCATTTTTTAGTTTCCCATTTACATCTAACAATAATTACAATTTGCAATCAAAATAAAAAGGTCTAGGAACATGTATTCATTGCATTTCATTTTTCTTCATTTTGTAACCTAGGAGAGAGAAAGAGAAGGGAAGAGAGAGAAACACCATTTTTTCAAAAGTTTTATTTCACACAACAGATGCACTAAAAGGGTTTTAAACAGTTATTTGCATGTGTTAAAAAGTTTCCAGGGTGGTTTGGCAACCCTACGAGGGTCCGCAGCTTTCTATTTTTATATTTTCTTACTAACTACAAAAATGTACAAAACATGCTCAGAGGCTAAGAAACTACTTCCAAAAGTTATCTTCTGATGAGAACACCCTACACGATCAACTTTCTACGTGTCCCCAGATAGACCAAGAGTTTATGGCAACTGACGGAATTGAAAAAGAGTGAATGGTTTGCGTTTGGCGGCTAGTTTTCTGGGGCTGCTGGTCGTAGTTCACCCAGTTGTAAAATGACAAAAGTTAGCTCGAGGGCCCAGAAAACCACGTCCACAACTGACATTCGATGGAGAATCACGCAACAAGAAATCTCCTACTAGTTCCCCTATATAAGGAGAATTCATCAAAGTCAATGGGATTGAGAACTAGTAAACTATTTTCAAATGGCGACAAGTTTTCTGGAGTGACAAGAAGAAATTGGTTCAGTTTGATCTCGTCAAACTACAACTGGAGGCCTACAAAATGGCTTCACCAAACTATCCTGAAAAGTTCTCTTTCCTATGCTGAATGTTCCATGCATTTGTCTAGTATAAACGCTAGAGGTTTGTGAAGACGGAACGCGATTCTCTTTCCGGGTTTCAAATGGTGGTCCCAAACGAAAGCCAACTTTCTAGTTTTAACAACTCTCTACTATTGCAAACCGGTGTAACAGAGCTCCTATAAGAGCATCAAAAGGATATCATATGATCGTTTCGGGTCAAACCAAAAATCAAGGTGACTCCTCGTATACCAAGGTACACGAGTGAAACTTCACATCTCGTTTCCAGAGTTGCGAAGGGTACTTAGTGAGTCTCCGAAAAATGCAAAATTTAACTATTTTAAGCAGGAAGAAGGTCAACTTAATCAATGGAGAGTCAAATTCATCTGGTCGATAAAACGATATTGGAGCGATAAAAAAAAGGGTAAGAGTTTTCTAGATCATCTCGAAGCGAGGGTGATAGTTCATGTTTTAAAGTAGGCGAGTTATAATGGCTTCGAGAGTTGCGACATGACACTTTATTTTTTTGCAATGAGTTGAAGAGACATTTAACTGTATTTAAAAATCCTAATAATTTAAAATTCTATTTAGTTGCAAAAGAGAACTAAAACACAAGAATTATAAGAGGTAAGGGAAGAAGAACCATGCCTGGGAATGACGAGTGAAACGGGGATAAGGTGCTCCAAGTGGTTTACACTCATGATCTGTTGAGACCACCATTGATGTCACATGATGCCAGATAATCACATGTAAACCAAACCATTCGTTGTGCCCCCATGTCTCATCCCGATCCCTGAGATGAAATTTTCTATGTCAAATAGATCACACGCCTTTTCAACAAGTCCATTTTGCGCATATCCCAATTTAAAACGGTTATTTTGGCACAGTTGAGAGGGTGTTAAAAAAATTTGTTAAGTGTTTCTTTACCACTGCCAAATCCATTTTCTTCAAAGTTTCAAAGGCCTTTACAACAAGCTCATATACGAATACCCTGAAATGATTTCATTCCATGAGACTGAAATATCTGAGGCATTTTTTTCGAACAGATCACATGCCTTGAATACACTTTCACATTTTTCATACATACCAACTATAGCACACTTCCACATTTTTCATACATCTCAGCTGTGACATCACAAGAACACAATCTTACAACAAACCAGATTCTATTGCTCAAACCCTGCTCCAAAGCTTCCATGTTTTGCACAGGCTGGAGATACGCTGACAAAGGTTGTTAAATTTGGCTTTACACCTGCTATTTGCATTTGGTTGAAAGATTCTAAAGCTTTTTCAACAAACTCATTTTTTTTCACATCCTACCATCATGGCATTCCATGAGCCCACATCTATTTGAGACATTCTATCAAACAGTTCACAAGCCTTTTTTTTTTTTTTTTACAAATCCATTTTATGCATAGGCTGCCATTATGGCATTCCATGAGACCACATTTCTTAGAGGAATTCTAACAACTATCTCCCACGTATTTTCCCCAAATCCATTTTGGCGCAGGTTGGAGGTACGCTGGCAATGCAAACTGATTGGTTTGGAGACCTGTTTGTTGCATGGTGAAACGACATGATTGCCTCTTGAGGAAAAACCCCATGCACTCCATGCCCAACTAAAATCATGTTCCATGGGAAGCTTTCTAGATCTTCCATTTGGTAAAAGATTAAAACCAGTGCCCCCTTCAGCATTTGCAAACTACATATCTGACAACCATTCCTCTGTCCCCCTTTTTATGCTTTGCTAGGTGTCCATGCAGGAAGAAAGAGCTCGAGTTTTAACACAGGCTGGGGAAGAAGCTGGTATAGGCCACCCAACCATACAAATCTGCCACATGCCAGGTTCTGACCCCGTGAAATGAGGTGAAGTGGTGTAGGGGCATTATTCTAGGCGTGGGTGTTTCCACAAGAAGAAAAAATGGCCTCCCTCCTTCCTGTTGGTGCGCCAAAAAAGTTTAGAGCTTCTCCCCATGGTGGTGGCGCTCCCTCACACTCAGCAAAATCCAAAAAACAAAAACAAAAAGGAACCCCCACCCCCGTTTTTCCCTAAATCCGCCCCACAAACAAAATCATGGGCTTTTAATTTCAAACTTTTATTTTATTTTATTTTTTTTATTTTTTTAAAGTGTGGGGCACTACATTACCCAACCCATTCCAACTCCACAATCACCTATCAAGGGTTGTCATTTATCAACTCCTCCTACCAATTCTTCTAAAATGTTACCAAATAATCCACCATCATTCAAGGTCCCTCTCCACTCTCCACTTCAACATCCAATAATTTTTATCAAGCAAACTATTCCTTATATTGATGACCAAGACACATTTTAAATTCCACCACCATGGCATGGTCCTACTGTTACTTATGCCTACCCTTGTGAAGAATATCTCTCTTCTCATGACACAAATAACACTCTCCCATAACGACATGGTATCTCTCACGTCACCACATAGATATCCGTCATTGACACACTTGGGGGAATCATGATTACTTCCCCCCTTTAGCATCATTAGGTGTCTAACATTTCTACTATTACGCTCCATGCTCCATACTTCATCTTCATAAGCATCATTACACAACTTGATACATCTTGTCTTTTCATTACCCTTTGACGCACTCTTGTGCTAAGGGTCACACTTGATTGTTGAGGGCATACTACATACATGAACCTCACACACTAAATATTTCACATTTTGCACTTCACAATACATATTTAAAACATTACATTCTCACATATCATACTACCCTATGACGCACTCTAGTTCCACGGTTCATACTCGACTGCTGAGGGTCTAAATATGAAATGAATCTCACATCATCTACCCTTCATGCTCTATGATTCATGTTCTATTCTATTCTTCTATCATCTATTTTCAAACCATTTCCCGATGACTCACTCTTGTTCTATGGTGCATTCTTAACTATCGATGGGTATTTTATAAATGAACCTCATCTCATACTCATGCACATATGCTGGGGGCACGTTGCTCCTATAACATTCACATTGTGTAACACCTACATTTTTAACACCAAAATACAACAGTAAAATTATCATAATAATTTTTTTTACTTTAATTATACACTACACAATATAACATGGGATTCAAATAAAGAAACTCGACATCACGTAGGACACTTACCTAAACATGAAACCACTCATACAATAGGATAATATAGGGTACAAATCAATGTCTTACTCAAATGATGTAAACCAGGATAATAACCCAATTACAGTAAGAAATAGAGGATATGCATACGCCACGACATGGCCCTTTCATGGTTTACATATTCATTACATTTAGGTTTGCATTGTATGACCTTATTGTTTTCAACAGAATTAAATACATAAGGTTTAAAATTTCCTATTGTTCAAACTTCAATTACTTTATTTTGTAGAGCATTAGTCTTTAACAGAGAATGTACGGTTGGTTCCTTTCTCCAATTCGATTAGTTATCCATAGCTCATTTGTTATATAAATTCATTTTAAACAACTATGAGTCTCCTAATATTCAATTCTTATGTTAAAGGTTTGTTTACAAAAAAAATTTAGTTGATTATAATTATATGAAGAACACATAACATGGGACCCTTCGTTCCTTTACAACTAGGTTGCATGTTTTTGTTTAACATTTCACTTATAGTTGTTCCTAAATAACTTTATATAACATGATTGTGATTAGGAACGTATATACACACATGCATCTTCTAATATCTGACTTAAGGAGTTGATTGAAAGGGCCGTGTTTACTAGGTTTAGAAAAATACTCTTGTTATAAGGACAAAATGTCACAGAAAGAAAAAGGAAGGTTAATAGATCAATAGAAAACCTATCTCGAGTTCATTTCATAGCATTGTTTAATATTAATAATACACTTTTTTCATCTTCCAGTTATTACAACCAACTATGTAGGTTAACTAATTAAGTTGTATCATTATTAATTCACAATCTATTGCTTCTATTAGGAATTCATATTTTCACAATCGTATTGCACATGGAAGAGCACATTACACCTATGTTCCCCTTATAGATATAAATTTTTTAATCTAAGTGACGAATTTCACATTTCAAACTACTTCTATTCCATCATCTTACGGGTTCACTCTCCGTAACAAAGAGTTAATTACATGTTTCGACCATAATTTCAACTTCCTGAGTGATCCTAGATTTAATATATTCCTAACTACGCCAAGAGTTATGCTAACTTTTACAAGTCCAACTAGAGTGCAATCTCCTTATCTCACAAGACCTTGGCTACAGTTATTGGTATCCCATTCTCAAGGTTACATTTTATTATTTCATTAGCATCATTGTTTGATTCATATTTATGCAAACAAAGCATGTGATCATGCATCATATTTGGGTTTTCGATTTATTAGGTTGTTGTATTAGTCATGGACCTCTACTTTATTACATTCATTTTATAATCACATTTGACATTTTAGTTGGTTTTGACATCACTCAAAGGTGTACCAATTTCATAGTAGTCATTCCTTAGTTTAATCTTATTTACCCTTTTTACTAACTACATTTAAGTGGTTACTTTGGTTCTCTGTTAACATCATTTTGGAACAAATGAAATTCCTCTAACAGTTATATAACAATGAGGAATTTAAGACTATAAAGAGTACAATGTCGCACAAGACAACTCATTTCAATGCTCTTGGACATGGAAGTATAAGTGTATATTGAAAGAGAGATATCCCAAACAATATTATGCATTACAAAATCCTCCTAAGGACCTATTTCAATTGTTGGGTAAATACACAAGTAAATTCAAAATGTAGTCTCCACTCACATAATTTAGATCTCATAAGAGATCAATCATAGGTACAACCACCAACTATCTTGCAAGGCTTTGACCACCCACTAGGGTACCAAGGAATATTAATCACAAGGGGGTTAACTTATTCTTGATATGGCCAGACCTACAACAACTAGATACGATCACCTCACTCGTCCCAATATGATAGGTTTCACAACATAAAATCACCACCTCTTAAAATAGCTAGGAAAAAGGTCCTTAATAAGACACCTTAGGTGTGAAACAAGAAGATGATTAATGAGGTTAGAGTATTTTTTAACATGATCATTGTTTTATAACATGGGAAAAAGATTCAAATGGGAGGAGGAAGTACAATAGACATTATAGCTCATCCTTTTAATTTCGTTAGTTTTGATGAGAGGAGATTATACCTAGCATTGTGGGTGTTAAGGAAGTAAACCAATAAATAACATAGCAAAAGTTTTGTTTAATATCTTTATAACATAGGTGCAACATTGAGTACAACTTCACATCCAATTCGACACTATAAAATATAACCACATTGGTATTCCCTTTTCAAAATATACCAAGAACAATTCTTCGAACAACAATACATGTCATTATTCTATGGTAATACATGTATTGCAAGATGAATAAAACTTTACAATGACAACTCATTAGTTACAACATATCACATCCAGAAAATTCCTCTTGTTTGGAGTACCTGGAACCAACATTGCGTCAAGTCCTAGGATTGAGTATGGAAATCCCCTACACTCAAGCATAAATCCACACATTCATCATTTTTAACATTTCAATTAAATAGAAGAGAGAGAGAGAGAGAGAGAGAGAGAGAGAGAGAGAGAGAGAGAGAGTTTTGTTTCTTATGCATTCACGCTTTCATATTTAGTTGCACTTAATATTTTGGTACTAGAGAGAGAGAGTAAGGATGAGAGAGAAAGTTAAGAGACATTTTATTTTCCACTCACAATGTCATAACCAATTGCATTTCATTTCCATTATCATTTAATTTCAAACCAATTCATATTTCCCAATTCATTTACGTTTTCAAATCAATCAAGTATCATAGTCGTTTCAAGAGAGAGAAGAGGGTGGAGAGAGAAAATCACCATACATTTCAATATTCATTTATATAAGATAAAAAATCAAATAAAATTCTACATAGCATTGCAATGGTATTATGAGGTCACACACATGGCTAAAAGTCAAATAAGACTCAAAAAGGAGATTCTAGCTATGGTCGAGAAAACAGTCCAAAACAACAAAAGTGCTTGCAAACTGGGTCTCGAATACACTCATTTCAAGTTCAATCACAAAGTTTGTTTATTCCTAAATATTCCCCCATACATAAATAATTCATCGTGTCTAACATAGGTTGATTACAATAGAGATCTAGCTACAAAGGAAACTTCGGGGCCAATTATTGTAATTGTGTTAGTAGCTCTTGTCACACAACGACCCGTGGGCCCCAAAACCAACTTGCAAAGATAGCTTTTGAAGGTGTTTTCATTGAACTAGAGTTGTTTTATGATCATCTTGTTGGTAGTCTAGAGGTATGAGGTAGTGGTTTTAAGTTGCGCTCAAGCTAAGCGACAACCGTAAGCCGAAACCGATCATGTTTTATTAAGAACAAACACGTCACACAAGTGACTGTTAAGCTAAGAGGGTTTAGGAATATGACTTGCAAGGAGCGTTAATTAATTTTAAGAAACTCGGTTAGGGTTCCCTAAGGTGTTTCATGTTACCAGGGGTCATACAAAGAGTTCCAGTTTTGTGGTACGTTTGGGTGTGGCGCTCCATGCGCATGACTTTCGAGATATGTTTTTTAAGCCGTTCACGTCAAGGTAAGATTTTTCTTCAATTTTTGGGGTTACATCCATCTATCATTCAACATTATATTTCTCGAAAAAAATGGAAATGATGAAGAAAAATTTAGTGCAAGAGAAAAGGGGAAAACCATACCTTTTTCATGAAACTCGTGATTTCTGCATTCAACGAGACCACTTCAACTTTAGGAATTTCGATAGAAGTTTGTGGCTTACTCATGCTTCATCACTGGAAGAAAACGAGTTGGTCTTATGACGCTCTCACCCTTCCAATCGACCACTCCATGAAAACCTTAAATTTGCTACCCCCACGCGACTGACCTTCCTTGAGTCATTACCGATCTGATCACAAGATTTACATAAGGGTCCCAATGACATTTTATCAAAAATATCACATGCAAAATTGGTTGTAGCCACACCTCACAACTTCCACCCCATGCCTCTTGAGGCCTTAAAAAAGTATTTTTCGTGCAAAAGACACATCACACCACAACACAGGAGATCTATGCAAAGTTGGAAAATTTTCCTTGGTAGATGAACGCAACAAGGTATTTCTCTCTCTATTTTTTTTCTATTTCATTTTTTAACCCAATTGGCGCAGATATTGTAGCCAGGGAACTCCAAAGAAAACAGTTCACATGCCCTTTTCTAATCATTCATCTGCCATGCAGTCCACCCAGGTAAAACAACTTCAACATTCAACAAAACTATTATTTTTCCTATATACCTAGGCACACTGCAACTAATTCTCCCAGATGCATTTGTAGCTACAATATTTAGCAGAAAACATGATTTCTATGCCTTGTTGGATATCCTTTCCCTGTTGTTGAAGCTCCACATAGGTTGTGTGAAGAAGAAAAGTGTACAAACGCACCATCTAAAATACGGAAAAAAATCCTCTCTGCCAAGATGGAACTGAATGGGCTTTGATTGTTAAAAAATCAGAAAGGGTTTTATAAATTTATCACTATTTACAAAGGAAAAATTGCGGACTAGAAGGAGAATTTTCTAAATAGCTCGTATAAGATTGGTGTTGTTGTAAAGGTTATAGTTCCCCACCGTAATACTCTCCGTACGAAAGGTGCACCCTCTCTGCCAAGATCTGAATGGAAAACACAAAGGGTTTCAAAAGGAAATTGAAGGAGACAAATCATAAGAAAAGGTCAAAACAACAGAAGAAACAAAATCAAACTTACACCAAATGAGGTGCCTTTTAAGCCAAAAACTTCTTCCTCAACATATAACATACAAAATAGTGACATGCAACAACTTCCCTTTTGTTCTCGGGGGCAACGAACCAACTTCAATACAGATACAGATCCAGATAAAACAATTTGTATAAGGATAAAAAGAGAAGATGTTGAGGCTACAGATTTTTCTCTGTGCACAGGCTGATCAACAACAATGGTAAAATTTTAGGACGGCTATGGCCAAGGGCTCCATTCAACACAACCCCCTCACACAGTCGTGTCCTGCCCTCATTGCCAAACATCCTATTCACTGCAAAACTTACAACATTCACTTGATTTTTACAGTGGTTAATGCCTCTGATCAAAATAAAATGCATGTATTATTGTGTAACAAAAGTTACAGGTCTGAAAGGCCGTCTAGGATGTGTCACTCTCCAAGTTGTCAACTGTCAAGTTTCGAACAAAGGCGGCCACCTTCCTGCCCTATGCATTTCTGACATTTTTATTTATTTTTTATTTTTTATTTTGTTTTTGCTTAAGCGTTGGGTACTACACATTGCATACCATTTCATGTCACTCATACACAACATACTACATATCTTATTTTATTTTATTCTTTCTTTCTTATAGTTACATGTACACTTTGTTTCCCATGCTAGATGGATACTTAGTATGTCAATATATCTTTTCTATATACACATACGAATTCAATTGTTCTCTAGTTGTGAATGCAAAATTCTTACATATCCTTACATGCTATAATGATGCTTGGCACTATACCTCTTACCAATCCCACTAAGGATCCTGGGGGCATCTACTTTCTGACACATTACAGGTGTTGTTATTTCATTATTCACTACTTCTACTTCCTAACACACTACTTTCTACTGGTACATACATGCTTTGACATACTTCTTATCTTTCTAACATCCTAACGGGTTCTTCATGTGTAGAATTTGCCTTGCAGGAACTATTTTCCACCATGTTTATCTGTTACATTTTTCTTTCTATTGTCTGCTATTGTATGTCATTGTTTACATGATTTTCCATACATCTTGTTTGATCATTTATTGTATGCTTTTGGTCGTTTCACCCTTGATTTTCTTGTGACATTATGAGCGATGTCCCATGTTTAAAACTTGTTTTTTCACAGTCCATATTGTATGAACAATTTCTTATTACAATGTTTTTCTATGACATGTTTGCTACTTTTCTAATAACACTTGCATCTATCCATCTTGTTTGTATGTGCCTTGATTTCTACCATGAACATTCCCTCCCCTCTGCAAGGGCACAATTTCAGATCACCAACAAGTCCTCTCCTTTGAGATGCATTCTCCTAGTGACATTGCATGAACCCCAAATGAGGGGGGCATACATTGGGTGAATCAATTACCCCATATAAGATCTTAGAGCTATAATACATGCCTGCACAATACATGAACAAAATAAAGTTACAGTCACAAAACGACCCAAATTATGACTCAGGTCTTCAACATAGCACTGAAAATAGTGCCCAACACAAGAAAGTAGTGCCTGGGTACCTGTGTCCTCCCATGGGTGCATATGTCCTTGTGCATATAGAGAAAATTTATCATACTAACACAATCTACAACAATTTTCAGACCAGTTTCATTAGATCGGGCGTTTACCTCAGAATACAAAATGCATGCAGTCTCCTACAATATCCTTCAATTGGGACAATCAGTACATTTAGAAAAATACAAAAAATACAAAAAAACATGGGATGTACCATCTGTAGTGGTACTTATTCGGGAAGTAGTCATGGAAGGAGAGTAACATTAGACATCTCTCCCCAACACTCTTTTTCCGTGGCGTGAGATCACCCAAAAAATCATGCTTGACGTGAGATCGTTCAAAAACTCATTCTTGGCATGAAATCGACCAAAAAATTACACTTCATGTGAGATATCACAAAAAACTTTCTCTTTTATAGCAGTTCAGGACACTTTCAATCTTTTCAATCTTCCACAAATTGATGACACTTTCCTTTTTACACATTTTCACATGACTTTTACATACTTATGAAACAAAATCAATAAAACATATTTGATAGTTTCTTACTCTTCTTTTGCAGGTCCATCGGTAATACACAACAAGAAATAACCACGCATTAGCAAACATAAGCACAACAATAGGTACAATACATACGCTTCAACCCTAGTGTCACTTCCTCTTTCTTAGTTTCCACACTTCATCTTTATCACTTCACACTTTTACTTGTCTCTTTGGCACACTATAGCCATCGATATCTATAGGAATAAAGGTATGCATCTTTCGAAAACTAGTTATGTTATCAAGTATTCACTCAACGAATAAAGTGGGGGAAAAATATAGACACAAATCACATAATTGGGTACATTCAGGTCCCTAACCCAAATACTGGCACTAATGATTCATTAGTGAGAAACTCGTAATTAATGGTTCTTTGGCCTCTTTTATTGTTATTATATTTTTTTTTGGTAAGCATTGGGTACTACACAGTGCATACCATTTCATGTCACTCATACACAACATACTACATATCTTATTTTATTTTATTCTTTCTTTCTTATAGTTAAGGTACACTTGTTTCCCATGCTAGATGGATTAAGTAGTATGTCAATATATCTTTCATATACACATGCGAAATTCAATTGTCTTAGTTGTGAGATGCAAAATTCTCTACCTATCCTTACATGACCGATAATGATGCTGGCACTTAACCTCTTACAATCCCAATAAGGATCCTGGGGCATCTACTTTTGACACTTACAGGTGTGATTATTTCATTATTCACTACTTAGCTACTTCCATAACACACTATTCTACTGGTACATTACATGCTTTGACATACTTCTTATCTTCTAAATCCAACGGGTTTCTTATGTGTAGAATTTGCCTTGCAGGAAATTTTCCACCATGGTTATCGTTAACATTTTCTTTTTTTCTATTGTCTGCTACTGTATGTAAATTGTTTAATGATTTTTGCATACATCTGTTTGATCAGTTATGATGCTTTTTGGTCGTTTCACCTTGATTTTCTTGTGACATTATGAGCGAGGTAACCATGTTTAAAAACTTGTTTCTTCAGGCAGTCAATATTGTTCCATGAACAATTTCTTAGTACATGTGTTTCCTATGAAAATGTTTGCTACTTGCTAATAAACACTTGCATCCTACCATCGTTTTGTATGATGCTTGATTTATACCATGAACATTCCATCACCCTATGCAAGGGCAAATTGCAGATCACCAACAAGTCCTCTCTTGAGATGACCATTCTCTAGGACAGGTCTGAACCCCAAAAATTGAGGGGGGCATACATTGGGGAATCAATTACCCAATAAGATCTTAGAGCGTTAATACATTGCCTGCCACAATACATGACAAAATAAAGTTACAGTCACAAAACGACCCAAATTATGATCAGGTTTCAACATAGATAATATAAAAAAACAAAAAACCAAACCCGGTGAAAATAGTGCCCAAACACAAGAACGTAGTGCCTGTACCTGTGTCCATCCATGGGTGACATTGTCTTGTGCATGAAGAGAAAATTTATCATACAACCAATCTACAACAATTTTCAGCAAGTTTCATTAGATCGGGCGTTTACCTCAGAATACAAAATGCATGCAGTCTCCTACAATATCCTTCAATTGGGACAATCAGTACATTTAGAAAAATACAAAAAATACAAAAAAACATGGGATGTACCATCTGTAGTGGTGCTTATTTGGGAAGTAGTCATGGAAGGAGAATAACACTAAACATTTATCCCCAACACTCTTTTTCCGTGGCGTGACATCACCCAAAAAATCATGCTTGACGTGAGATCGTTTAAAAACTCATTCTTGGCATGAAATCGACCAAAAAATTACACTTCATGTGAGATATCACAAAAAACTTTCTCTTTTATAGCAGTTCAGGACACTTTCAATCTTTTTCACTCTTCACAAATTAGATGCACACTTTCCTTTTTACACATTTTCACATACTTTTACATACTTATGAAAAAAAATTCATATAAACATATTTGACTAGTTCTTTACTCTTCTTTTGCAGGTCCATCGGTAATACACAACAAGAAATAACCACGCATTAGCAAACATAAGCACAACAATAGGTACAATACATACGCTTCAACCCTAGTGTCACTTCCTCTTTCTTAGTTTCCACACTTCATCTTTATCACTTCACACTTTTACTTGTCTCTTTGGCACACTATAGCCATCGATATCTATAGGAATAAAGGTATGCATCTTCTAACTAGTTTATGTTATCAAGTATTCACTCAACAACATAAAGTGGGGGAAAATATAGACACAAAATCACATACTTGGGTACATTTCTAGGTCCTAACAAAATACTTGCACTTATATGATTCCTAAGTGAGAAACCTAGTAATTAATTGTTGTCTTTGGCCTCTTTTATTTGTCTATTATATTTTTTTTTGGTATTTCACATCCTATAGGCTAGTCAAGACTCACTTATATACCTTTTATGGCTTTAGACACCAGTGCCAAGCTAGGATGCCAGCACCATGCACCCTCGTCCCCTTTGGGCGCCCCTGACCCTTTTGTAGTATGTTTTTCTTACTGAAACCCTATACACGCTAGCACATCACTTAGACAAATCTGATTGCTCTCCCAAAGCATGAAAAGGTACAAAGTCCCTCTTTGTTATAGTCTTACCATAGGGTTAACATGCATGTTCATACTAACCAAAGTGCATAATCCATTTTATCAATCAGATTCATGAACTCAAATTGGAAACAAACATAATAAAGTAAACATACAAATCACATAACAATTAAAACTAGATTCACCATATAATCACTAGTAACAAATACATAAAAAACTAATATCCAACCATAATGATCCATTATATTAGTTCATCAAAACATAATAACTGACTACATCATAAGAAGTATTAGAAATCCATGCACGTAAAATCATATTGGTGGCATAACTCTGTAATAGTCCAGTCTACAATGATCATCATGATGTCTCTCAAAACCATGCAAATCAATACATATATATAGGGGTGGGGACTTTCCCTTCACCACCCATACACTCCTCAACATAGGTTGCATGCTAAGAATAGCCATGTGCAACTACAAAAGTAAGTAGGAAGCATGCAAGCTTCTCCTAATAATAAAATTATCTACGGTTAAATCTATTTCTAATCCCATTATTAAGTCACATGCTTTAGTTTGATCTCCCAGTTCCTTTCTCCAAAAATATACTCTTCTTGACTTCCCAATCCTCCTTGCATGTCGCACACTCCAAGTCTATATTTAGTCCCATATGCCAATAACTCACTAATTCCTCTACCTTCTTGCTATAATCTTCATGCGAATCTCTTTCCATATTCCATGTGCAAAACCGCGGTCTTCTAGCGTGCTCAATAGGTATATCCTTCCACGCGTTTCTTCTGTAACCCTTCCATGTGTGTGCAAACCTCTGCATACTTTAAACACTTAGCCATTTACTCGTGCCCAACAATACCCCACATTAGGTATCTTTTCTGTCCTTGATAACACTTTTCTTGATCGTTCAAATAATGATAATTAATTCTTCAACAATCAAAGAATGAAAAAATATTTGTATGGCTTGCACCAAATAATGAAAGAATCCAAGTGCTACTGTGAAAAAAGAAGGGGGAATTCCTTATTTATTAATGCTTCCAATTTTTTCCACCTCTTTAAATCCTACTTGCTTTACTGAAGTCCTCATCCATAATGAAAAGAACCTCCTCAATAGTCAGATCACCCCCTTTTCCTTCAGTGCTTCAACTGGTGTCTCTAGCTATTTTCTTGCATCAGACATCATGTCCATCTTGCATGTAACTTGTGGGTACAGTTCGTTCAACTTATTCTCACTTTAGGCCCTTAGAAAATCATTGACTCACACTTCTGCTCAACCTCTACCAAGATTCTTTCTCATTTTTCCCTATTTCATATATTCTAATCCTTGAAATCCTTGAAATCTGCCTCATCTTTTACAACAAGCAATCCCACTACATGATCCCTATCATCACAGTTATCATAAACAACTTCCATCACGTGAGTTGCTGCTTTCACTGATTCAATTAATTCAATGTATTTTGTTATGGTGTCTTCAATTTGTTCTCTTTCCTGTTGCTTTTGCCATACCATAATTTCTTCTATAGATTCTAATACAAGGGGTGGTTGTTGAGTTGTAATTATGCATGTTAAATCTTCCAGAAAATGGATGGCAGATTTATACTTGATTTTAACACGAGGGGCTAGATCTAGGTGTGCTAGTAAGATCACATCAACTATGCATTCTACCTTTTTGTAATTTGTGCACATCCACCTTTTTTCATCCATTAATGTTTGTTTCAACTACGCAATAATTTTTTTGTTTATCTTTTTATCCCTTTCTCTTATCTCTTTATTGTTCTCATCCAATTCCTTCTACATAACCTTTATCTGGTTTTTCCTGTAAAAAATTATGCTACCCACCTCTACCAATAGTTTTTTAAGAGCGTTACACACTTTCTCATCTGTCAATTGATGAGAATCAACTATCAGGTACATATCTCTAGAGATTGCAGACTCACGGGTATCTAGCAATGACTTTGCATTCACTTCAAACTCCGGCTCTTCGATGTATGACTTAAGCACCCATGATAACATATTCCTTGTGCATGGTAGCGCATCCTCCTTTTTGAATAGTGACCAAAAAAATATTTGATCCAAAGGTATAATGCTCTAATACCTGATGCACAGAACATGTTAAGCACAAGATAATATTGAGAAGGGGGGTGAATCAATATTATGATATTCTTTTAAATTTAACACTTAATCTCAGATTCATAATCACAATTAATCAGTTTCAGAGAGAATATATCAAAGCAATCAATGAATGCAAAGAAAACCAACACACTGAAAATAGATACAGATTTACGTGGAAACCCTTTCGGTAGAAAACCATGGAGAAAATATTCTTTATTATATTTCTCAAATGTTTGTAGGCACCAGCCTACAGGAGACACCAATCCCCATATTACAATTTTTGTAGGCACCAACCCCTTTTGCTAAGCACCAACTCAGTAAGAGACCCCTATCTCTTCAAATATGAAGGCACCAACTTTCCTCACAAAAAAACAAACTCTTTTCTATCTTTTATGTTGTTGTTGCTTCAACAAGTGATAGAACAAAACTACTGCTCAGAATATCCTTTTTTATTTATTTCAGTCCCTTCACATAAATAAATCACTGCAACTTTTCATCAAAAATAAATCTTCCCTTCACTCCTTTTTATTTCATATTCTGCTCTTCCTTTTCTCTCTTCACACAAAATATTCAATATGTGTGCCTTTTTTTTAAATCAAATGATTATATCTCCTTATATATCCTTCTCACATCCTTTCGAAAAGACACATCATTCTAACCAACACAACCTTTCCATTATTTAATTAACACAACTTAATTAAATGCATTAGTTGGCTTAAAACCAAATGTAATTAATGTAGCCCATAAAAATTATTAAATGCACATTAAACAATGCAATATACTCCATTAAATGTGCTGGCCCTTTAATAAAATTTCTGTCATCATTAAATCGTTGCTAGCCATCATTAAATCTTATTTTTCACCATGAAACATGGCATATGAACGCCTTAAAATGCTGATATCTTTCTCATATGTACAGCTGTGTATATCTCGCTTATACCATCTAACAATACTTCTTTTCATGTAGTTAAACTTTTGTTTTCAGCCTTCTTATACTGCTGGTTATTTCCATTACTTTCTATCATTTCTGTCAACATCTTTCAATAGTTCCATCAACTTCCATTGTCAACATCCGTCAATATTTCCGTCAATAGTTTCATCAACTTCTGTTGTCAACATTTGTCAATATTTCCGTCAACTTCCGTTACACATTTCCATTAACCAAATACATCAATGATTAAGCCTTTGACATCAATGATGATATTTCCAACAAAACCTTGTTGGGATCTTCAACATACTGCATTATAGGTCCTTATGGGATGTTTCTTGGTCTTATACTATTTCCTCAAACACCCTTAGGGAAACCTACAAAAAGGTTCTACTCTCCATCCATGATACCTTCCTTTCCTTCAATATTTTCTTCCTCTATATTGTGCACCATCTCATACTCCACTAAGTCTTCGATAATATCTGTGAACACCTCCAATTGTGTTCTAGCTTATGTTCAAGAGTGAACTAGACCTCATGCTCTGTAGTTGGGTCCGGCTTCTCTTCTATAACCTGTGTAATAGTCGCACCAATACCCCCTACATCCATATCCATTACATGTGTATCCTCGAAGTGCTCTCTCTGGCCCTTTACAACTAATTATTTAACAATGTACACATGTGGTCTCAACTTCCCTTCCAGCTCTTCCTCACTCTCAGATTCTTCTTCCTCCTTTTGGATATTTTTCTCCTCAGAGTTTGAGCTAGGTATTACTCTTTGTTTCTTATTCACTAGAAAATTTTCTCTTGCAGGTTTCCTTCTAACATAGGTGTTAGTCCTTACCTCCTTACGTTCTGAGGTTTTCCCTACCAGCACACTTGAAACATGAGTCTTATCTTTACTTCCCCCCTCACTTCCATTGACAGAAGGGGTCTCCTCATGCACTCGCTTCTTTGGTTCAAACTTCTTCCATGTGGAGGGTTATAAAAGAATACTCACATCATCTTCCACAAATGCTCCATCAACAAATGAGAGCCTTAGATAAATATATACTCTTGCTGCAACAACTCAAGCTATTGGTAATGTAACTGGTTTATACAAATGTATGTTCTCAGATACATACTTTTCTTCATAGGTGCACTTCTTGGGGTAGACAAGTGTTTGAGGCATGTCGTGGTGCTTCTTATCTATTTTTCTCAAATCAAGTCTCAACTTCCGCACCTCCTTGAACATGTTCACAACACTTTCAAAGTGCTGCAGTGTAAATGCAAACAAAATTTTACACCATGGAATTTTAGTTCCATCAACTAATGTCAACCTCCTAATACAAAATTGTCGATAGAATGAGAACTCGAAAACCCCATCTATAATAACATGTAACTCGGATAGAATTCTCCACTCTGCACCGAATGCATCACACATCCGTTTATACCATTTATCCACATGTGTCTTGTATTTTGGTGTCACTGATTCATAGGTATATTTGGAAAACCATTTTGCAGGGGAGGTATCTTCATCAGGATACTCCCATATCTTGTATTTTGCCCATCGATCACCTAAATATAAGAGAATGCTATCGCCAATAAGATGTTTCCAAACATAATCTTGTCACCGCTGCGCATAATATCAATGATATCCTCTGTTATAAAAGAAGCAATATTATATATAGTTCCCTCTAATATTTTATTGCATACATGTAGCCATATTTTATTCACTTGTTTCCATATTTCCTTCCCATTTATCTTTGTGAGAAAGCACGTGACCATCGTTATAACATGACCATTAAGCTTAAGAATATCAAATGGGTGCCCTCCTTTCTTGTACTCAAACTCTACTAAAGTCTTCTTCACTTCAATGTCATTAGCTAATTCATCATCAAATGAGATACTAATATTATTAGGACCAATATACTTTTCAATTAATTACGTGGTAATGCACATCCTTCTTCCTGAAAAGTAGAAATAGTCCTCATGCACGCACATGACATCAACCATTGGTATAATATCTCAGGATTCCCAAAGAATGGAAGCTCATATAGTTGCAATAGCCCAACCTTATTCAATAACCTCTTCCCCTGGTCATCATACACATGCTTATCAGCTGGGGTTCTTTCCTTCATTGGTTGAACAAATTTTGTTGCCATGTTACATGCTATCAAATCCATTCAATGGTTACAATCGCTCACGGTCATGCCCCTAATATGAGACACTCATTCCTTTCCCATAAATACCTCATCGGGGTACTACATTTCCAAGTACCATTATTCTTGGATGTCTATGGTAGGTTTCAGCTTCTCTTTTCCCTTTCCCCTCTTCTTAGGTGATGCGGTTACTACCTTCCTAGGTGCCATTTCAGTTGTGTAAATTCAAAATCTTACCTTGGTCCTTGATCTCCTTAGTACTCTACTCCTTTTTCCACAAACCTCTAGCACAACACTATTATAATTCTTCTTTAAAAATTGTATATTATGCCCTAATTTTTGAAACCCTAACAAGAGAAGTGTTTTTTCCTTCCAAATCCACTTCACTCCATCTCAAATTGTGGGGTTTCCTCCAATGGAACTCACTCTTCCCACAATTGTGTTCTCCTTCACCCTCTGGTTCATGATTCTTCAGCTTGGCACTCAATTCCTCTCGAAATTTCTCAAGTTTTCCCTTGGTCTTACAAAACATTCACAAATTTTATGCAAGGTAAGGTAAAAATGATTTACCCCAACATTAAATTTATAGGCATTCAAATTTTACTTGTATTAATTTATGGTAATTTATGAATGTACTACATTTAATTCCACTTTTCTCACCTTTTCTACAGTTTTCATCTCATTCAACTAACACATTCATCATGCACTCCAGTTGCAAATTTAGGTGTATAAACTACTCTGACCACAGACATTATTTCACGTGCTCCATGCACCAAAGTACATCAACCTCTACGCCTCACACCAAGTAGCTACCCATGCTACTTCCTACCTCATGTCACATTGCATGTGTATTCCATGTCCATGGATTTTACTTTGGTATCATCCTTATTATCACCATTCTTCTTATGACACCTTATTATATCCTTTAACAACCAACATCATCATCGACGCACACGCTCCTTTATTGCTTGCTCTTATGAACCTCAATTATCTTCCGTGTGCTCTTGATTTCCTTTTAACCCACACTAAGTGTATGCACAATCCTCTACACATGAACTTAGATAGTAATAAGCTATAGGTGCACATGCATGCTTATTACAAAAAAACAAAACTAAATTGACAAAGCATAGAACTGATGAAGGGAAACACATATAAAATAAATGTATTAAAGGGAAACATAATCTAAATGACAACACTTCCTTATTACAAACACCAAGAAGACTTATTTATAGTAGGGCTTCAACCTACTCCCATTGAAGTAACCAGGAAATAGATTTCCATCCAGTGCCTGTAATTGGCAAGCACCTCATTCTAATATTTTTGTTACTACAAATGGTCCCAACCAATGAAATTTCATCTTCCCAAGGTGGTACGTAAACTTTGAATCATATGGAAGTACCATCTTGCCCACCTCAAATTCCTTGTTTCTAATATGTTGGTCATGCCATGCCTTCTATCTTGTTTTCTCTATCTTCTGACTCCATTGAGTAATGACGCATCGCTCATCCAACTGCATCAACTTACATATACACTCCCCTACTATTTTTTCATCATCAAGGCCTCTTGCATGCCCAATACACAAAGATGGAAACATAAACTCAATAGGAAATACAAATTCTATGAAAAATACCAACTGAAAGTGTGTAGCCTTATTTAACCTCTTATAGGTAGTTATATATGCTCAAAGTACAAAAAATACTTTGTCATCCCAGCCTTCCATCTAACATTACATATCTTTGTTAATGTATGTCCCAATATATTATTGAAAGCCTTAGCAGTCCCATTACCCTATGGGTGATAGGGCGTTATTTTGTGGTGCGTCAACATGAATTATACCAATAAAATCATAATGGTATCATTCAAAAAATGTGTGCCCCTATCACTTGTAAGACTCAATGAACATCCATAGCGACTGATAATGTTCTCCCAAAATATTGCTGCTATAGCTACTGTGTAATCCTTTATAGGCACTACTTTGGCCCACCTTATCTGATAATATGTGCAAGTTATAATGTAGCACACACCAGTCCTACGTACGGATGGGGAAATAGAACCCACAAAGTCGATTTCCCATTTTTCAAATGGTTCAGCAATTGCAATAGGCCTCAAAGGCATCTCATCTCTTTTTCCTAGCTTTCCAAGGTGATGACAATGGTCACATGCTTTGAAGTATTCTTTAATATATTTATAGAGATTTTCCCACCATAATCTAGCCATCAAAATTTTACTTGTAATGGCATCTCCAACATAATGTCCACTTGCAATCCCACCATGAGCTTCTACCATTATCCCCTTGTGCTCATGTTCCAGGACATACCAAAATAAAACCTCATTATGACCAAGTTTATACAAGTCTCCACCTATCAACTGATAGGGCATCGTGTGTATTGTAAGTTTATTCTTTTCCAAAGTCTTCATCCCCTCAAGCATCTGACTAGTGTGTAATAATACTGCAATGTATTCAAGTTCAGTGGGTGTGTGATTCAATCTTAAAAGTTGTGCATTCGACATTATGTGCTCAATGCTCTGTGCCTCCTCATGAGAGTTGATCCTTGACAAGTGGTTAGGTCATGAGTTGTTTTTCCTGATTTAACCACAACTTTGAACTAAAATTATTGAAATAGTAGTATCCATTTACAAATGCACCCCTATAAAACATGATTGTTGAACAAATACTTAACCGCCATATGATCTATAAAGAATATGAAAGGATTATCCAACAAGTATTTTTTGAACTTGCACAATGCGTAAATCATGGAAAAAGCTTCACGCTCAATAGTTGTATAATTTTATTCAGCAGGTGTCAACTTCCTATTTACAAAACAAATAGGGTGGTCTAAAATTCCTTCACCTAGTTGTGCTAACATGATGCCAATCACCATTCTAGAAGCATCAACGTGAACATCGAATGGTTTATCACAAGAAGGAAAAACAGAATGGGTGTAAAATTAAGTCTTTCCTTTAATGTCTCAAATGCTATCTATTGCGCTTCATCCCAATGGAACTTTCCTTTACTCTTCAACAATTCTTCCAAGGGCACATAAATCTTAGCATAGCCCTTAATGAATTTCCCGTAATAACTCTTATGACCAAGAAATCCATGCACTTTACTCTGATTATTAGGTTATTACAATCCCAAGATCACATCGACCTTGGATGGATCTACTAACAAGCCTTCTTTACAAATAATATGTCCCAACAAAGTGCCAAAAGGTATTGCAAAGACACATTTCTTAATATTCAAGGAGATTCTTAATTATCTACATCTTTCAAACATAAGTCACAAATTGTCACAATCATCCTTAACCAGATCATACACTCTTTAATCATCAAGATACACTTGTAAAACATTATTAATGCAGTCCTAAAACAAGTGTACAATAATGCCTGAAAAACACTGTAGGCACATTCTTTAATCTAAAGGGCATAACTATGTATGCAAAACTTCCCCACTTAGTGGTGAAAGATGTCTTCTCCTGATCTTCCTTTGCTATTTGCACTTGATGATATCATGAAAATCCATTAGTAAAAGAGTATATCTCACACCTTGCTATGTCTTCTAGGATCTGCTCAGTAAATGGGGTAGGAAAAGGATCAATAACACATGAAGAATTTAATTCCCGATAATCCACACAGATCCTTATCCTCCCATCCTTTTTAATTCTTATTACCATTTGACTCACTGACTCTGATTCCTCAATGGGCTCAATGATTCTATATTTCAACATATTTTCTATTTCTTCCTTTACCTTTATGCTCGGATTAGGGTTCATCCTATAAGGCCTTTTGCTAAACGGGTGCTCCCCTTCTTTAATTTTGATTCACACCTCACCTGGAGAAGGGTTTACTCCTTTCAATTCATGATAACCCCTAAGAAATAGGTCCTAAAAAATCATAGAGAAGATAAATAGTCTTAGTTACCTCTTGTTCAAACTAATAATCACCAAGAATTACCTCTTTAGGTTATGCATCTGTCCTAATGTTAACCTTCTTTATCTTCATAGGCTCATGATACATGCACACCTTTTCATCTGATTTTTCCATTACCTCGCGCATACCTTCAGTATGGCTAACCTCCAAGTTGTTTTCCTCATCTTCTTCACCATCTATTAGGCATACCAACTTAGCCTTTTCTTTTTCTTCCCAGGTGTGGACCATATCTTCTTCTTCAGTCTCTTCAAGATCAAGATACGCCTCTAAATACATCTCTCCAAAAATGTCTAAGAGTAGTTCCTCAGCGTTTGTGCTATCTTCCAAAGTAAGGTGATTCTTAATCTACAATGATTCATTGACTAGAGGTTTAGTAGAAAATTAATCAAAAGTGTGAACCATACCTGAGGTCATCTCTCACCAATTAATTGTCTCTCGTGTCAAGTCTACACAAACATACCATGCATGCGCATATCCACCGAGGGTTGTATATAACTTATGTACCCAAAGTGATGGTGGAAAGGCCTCTTGCCCCTCCATCCAGAGTCTCTCACACTTCTAAATGTGGTGTGAAGTAGAATCCTTCCCATGGTATTTGCATATCTGTGAAGGTACATTTCTACTTAGAAACCTAGTAGAAAACTTGATTCTCACTTCGCACCATTATAAAAGGTTGTCTCTGTGTGCAGCCCACCAACGTGTTGATGTACTGCACATGGTATAAACCAAGATATTTCTTCTATCACCAATATCCTTCCACTAGGATTCCATAACGTGTAAAAATACATCAGGGTTTCCTTCACCTACGTACCGAGGTACCTAGTTATTATTCAAGCGCCTAACCATGCGCGACTTGATCATTTGACTAATTGTATTCTTAACCTTGCGCCCAACTACTTCATACGTCCCATGTGCCCAATTTTCACAAGAAATACTTGTAGTATCACTAACTAAATGAGCATCATCCCACTATATTACCCCTTCCTTAGATGGATCAATCACCTTAGGGTCTTTGATAGTACGTGCATATATCCTGTTTAAGTGCTCATCACTTAATGGATTAACATACAAGTCAGATTTTGCATATGTCAATAGGATAATGACGTGCTCTTCTTTGTTCTCAAAGCTAATATACCCCTTATTGAAGTGTAAATCTGCATTATTTGCATAACACCAGGGGTGCCCAAGTAATGTTGGGAAACTATCTTCCTCTATGAGTTCCAATACTTCAAAGTCCCCAGTGAAATTGGATCCCTGAATCATAATAGTAGCATCTCTTAACACCCCAATAGGATTAGCCCTAGTTCTATTTTCCATGGAAAACACATTCGAAGAAGGCTACAATGGTGGTCTTCCCATTTAATTCCAAGCATCCAATGTGAGCACATTAACTTCTGCACTTGTGGCTATAAGAATGTTACTCAAAATCCATCCACCAATGACCGCATTAAATGTAATATACTTGTCATACTCATGATTATGGGGAGGTAAATTTACATGAAGGATCTGCCTCTCGCGCCCATGTCCAAAATGCGGTACTTTCTCTCTTAACCACTCTCCTAACATAAGAATGATGTTTTCCTGACGTAACATCTTGTAAAATTCCTTAAGATCATCTATGTATTTCTGTGGGACTTCAACATGCTTAACATGTTCCAATATGTGTGTCTTCTCCTTTAAACTTTGAATCTCTCCTTGTATAATCTTGATTACATCCATAGTCTCTAGATAAAATTATTTCTGGTGTTCAACATTAGGGTACTTGGTATTAATAACTTCTTGATTCATTATAAGTTACTTTTACTTTAAAGTCTCCTAAGCATGCACAACCTCAATGCGTGTATTAACTAAGACAAGCTGTAATTAAGAATTTAGTCCAACCTTCGGCATCCTTTTTCTCCATCCACTCATTGTATCTTTATCATAGTTGTACCCTTATCCTATTTATGTTGTTTGTTCATATGCTCATATAAGTCAGGGCATTCTTCAAACATATATTGTTTTCCACACCAGGAGTAAACCACATTTTGAGGGCACTCACACTGATAATGATCAAGAGATCCACAAGTAAAACAAGTTCCTCTAGGAAATCCTCCTCTTCCACTGTTGTGACCTCAACCTCTACATCCACCACATAAGCCTCTATTCTTATTATCCCCATTACTGTGACCTTAATTCTATTGTTCTCCTTGCTCCTTATATCCACCTACCACACTAGTTGTAGACACCAAAATTTGGTCACACTCCCCTTGGTCCCTCATCAAATAATCACCATGAACACACTCACCTAACCATGGGGCCTTACACCTCACACTAATATTAATTAAATTAAATTACATTAAATTAACCCATGCTCTCACAATATTTATTATTTAATTATCCTAATTAAGATAATTCTCACACCACCACCTCACCTATACAACCTCACCTAGCCACCTCACCCCAAATCTATTCTTAGTATATTGCCATAAACTAACTAGACCTACCTAACCCTAAAATAAAATCCTACATTCCCTCTAACCACATTCCCGCCCGTTAGAAAAGAAGGCTGCCATTCTAATCTGCGGAGGGAAATAAACAAGATCCAAGAAATCAAGCGGATTTGCCCATTTTTAGTAAGCCTAGAAAATCCTACCATAACCGACATCGGTCACCCTAAACCATTACCGGTCACCCCGGAATCATCATCGGTTACCATTTATTCCCCAAAACAACCTTATTTTGTGGTTGACATATTCAGAGAAAAGAGAAAAAAACAGAGCTGCATCACAAAGCATGAACCAGCATTCACACATGCATCTGAACATCCACAACCAGCATTAGAAGTGATCATAGAGCCAATTACATTCACGGAAGCATCCAGGGAAGCGCCATCACCACATCAAATTCCATCCACCTGATCAACTAAATTTCCATCCAGCCACCCAAAATCATATAACAGTAAGTATTTTGTTAACCAACATTCAATCCATTTTCATTTTATTAGGCTCTGTTACCTCTATTATCAATTTCTACGTACACCCCCATTCTCTCACCATTTACCTTCATGCAAGCTTGATCATTCCTTCACCCACACCACTAAATTGCCCATACCTGACTGTTAAACACCTTTGAGTATACCTAAGAATCTCCACAGACCTTTCCATTACCCTCCCCATTTTCATTTAGCCTCAGATCTTATCCCAACACTAAGATTTTAATCTTTCCTGTCAACCTAACTGTACCGAATCTGGGTACAATGATTGTCATCGCTCCATCCGAATTGTCATCGATTACACCTAGATGACGTCGGCTATGTGTTCACCTTTTAGACCAAGAACAGAGCATTCTAAATTCCCCACAAAATCAACCAAAACCTTCCAACAACCAGACCCTGACCCCAGTAAAGGACTCTGACAGACCTTCCTTAGATTCAATAATGCTTAGCCTATTGTGAATGAATTTTCTTATTTAGTCGAATGAGATTACCTAATGATTTTACTACAAAAAAAAAAAAAAAAAACAAAAAAAAAAAAAAAAAAAAAAAAAAAAAAAAAAAAAAAAAAAAATTAGGATTTCATTTATTGTTAACATTAATTGTTTTTAAATAGTGGAATTAACAGCTTCTAGGGAAGTATCACACTTCTAAAACTAACAACGCTAGGCAGTCCCACATCATATGCTATTTAATCTCTTTTTGGGGTTCTGTGTTTCATTTCAGGTGTTCCTTCAGCCAAAAGTAATTCTCTCACGATAAGGTTGATTAGAAAGTAATACAGGCATAACAACCTTAAACCAACTGAACAGGTATTCTCCTATACCTTTACCCTTATCTGTTTAGCTAAATTATTCCAAGAAACACTCTAAGAATAAGGTGAAACACCCGCTCGGCACACTAGTTTTGGTGGCTTCATGTATGTGATATATTACTGGTAGTTAACTATATCATGAAGGGGGTGTATACATTTTGCAATCTTACAATAATGGATACATTCTTATGGATCACGAGTGCAAAAGAGGAAATATACTCGCAAGCATGGTCCCAAATGACAATCCGACAGTCAAAGACCATGGTGTGCACTGACTTATGAGCCAACTATACTGGTGTGTCCTTCACCTCACCATCGTACACCAAATCCCACTACGCGCCTCATGAGGTGAATTCTAACAGAGATATTTTCCAATTATGTTTCCATAGCTGCCAATCTAGCTTCAAGAAATAGGCTTACCATAGTGTCTAACACGCCAAAACTCCTCAATGCATATATCAACCTCCAAGCATGTGCATTGTTATAAAAGTCTTAAAAAAATAGTGCCCTTTTGAAAGATTCAACATCCCACCACCAAAACCACTATGCATGCTGA